>WBNO01007564.1:0-22086 GCA_013400575.1 Peucedramus taeniatus | reverse complement strand
CATGGTCTCCCTCCACTAATCCCTTCCCCCAGAGTTCCTTTGTAATACCAGAGGGAGGGTGATTGGGAGGGAAAGAAAGGAAAGTTTCCCTAAAGTAACACCTTTTTCTTAAAAGTGAATGCTTTCTATTTAGAGTTTCCAGCAGGAACACCACCACCTACACTATCTTGTACAGAGCCAATCACAGCCAACAACACTGCCACAGGTGGCAAAGAACCAGCCCCCTGCTGAAGGAACCTTCTCCTGACTCGATTTCTTGATAAACCGTACTAAGAAAACCCCAAATCTGTCCTGCCAGCTCTAAGACCATCTGTTTGGACATTGGGGACTCAGAATTGATTGCATTTTGAAAATTGTCTTACGGGTGCTTTTGATTGTTTTTGTCATTTTCTGTTGATTCAGATGATCCTTCAGAGAAGCTTTCTTAATAATATCGAAAGGAGTTATGGAGACCTTGGTCTCCTGGTTTAGGGAGACACAAGAAGCTTCTCTCAAAAAGCTGTTATACCCCATTGGCTCTTTTCCCTATTTTTATGTCGGTTCCTATGTCCCTGAGCCACTCCCTCCCTATTCCCTGATTGTCCCACATCTTTGTACAGCCCTGAAACCAGGTTCACCTCCTACCCCTCGAGACTGGGTAACCTGGGCTACATTCATGTGTGTGCCTGGGGAACTCTGAACATCTCACCATGCAGATTAATTATATATCTGTGGATATTATGCAATGGCCCTTTTTGCTTCTTTACCCTGGACTTTACTAGCAGCAATTCAGGCTACAACAGCATTCTTCTTGCTAAGGCTTAATCCTTACATGTCATCATCACTACCTGTACAAAGCTGTTAGTATTTCATAACCATTTTCTGCATTAATTGTGAGTCTGCTGGCAATGATGTTGCACAGTCAGCACTGATGGCTCCTGCCCTTACTTGTTCCTACTCAGCAAGGTCACGGTGATCTGCCTTGAGAGCTCTTCAATGAGACAAGCGAAATAGTTTTCTCAACCAATTTTCTGCACTGATGTCTGATGAGTCTATCCTGTTGCCCTATTTCCACCCCCAAAAGAGGGATTTCTTCTGCTCCCCACACTGCTTATTTTGTTCTTGGGCTACAAAGATGATGAGGGGACTGGAGCTTCTCATGAGGAAAAGCTGAGAAGCTGGGTTGGTTTCAGCCTCAAAAAGACATGGCTGAGAGGGGACCTCCATTCCTGTCTGTCAGTGTCTGCAAGGAGGGGTCAGAGCAGGAACCAGGCTCTGCTTGGGGATGCCCAGCAATGGGACAACAGACACAAATGGATGCACAGGAAATTCCACCTGAACATGAGGAAGAACTTCTTCACTGTGTAGTTACTGAGCACTGGAACAGATCCTCCAGAGAGGGCGTGCAGTCTTCCTCCCTGGGGATATTCCAGAACCATGTGGATGTCATCCCAGGTCGTGTGCTCTGGGATGAACCTGGTTGTGCAGGTTTCAACCTGACCCATTCTGTGCTTCTGTTTTCCTCCATCTTGCCAAACATTCTTGTGGTGCTTTTTAGCAGGATGTCCTGCCTAATTTCACCCTTTTCTCCTATGTGGTGACTTTGTTGCTCAGTTGTCTTGGAGGTGTAGCTATCCCCCTCCCTCCTGTACTTCTCACATTGCTCATACACTGATGTATATCTTTGTGTGGCTATGCCATCCCAACACTGTAAAATGCTCACATATTGAGCTGTTGGCTGCTCCACTTTAGCATGCTTACTTTCAAGTTCAAGGCAAGTCGATATATTAATTCTAACCCAAATAGTAAATTTATAATTGATATGCATCATTGACCTTTGCATTGGCTACAATAACAAGGTCTGCCAATATTTATAGATTAAACCCATTGTTTGCATTTAGACCGTCAATGTAAACTAACTTCTTGGCCACGAGACAGTTCAGTTTGGAAAAGTTTATGGAGGCCTCCTACATCAATATCCACAATGAGATATGAATTAGAATTAACTGCTGACTTTGGCAGCTGCTTGTCTCTCTTTCCTGATTGATGTGTTAGTTCTTGGTATTTTTTTGTTTGGGTAAATATTTAGCTTAAGAACAGCTGTTTCCTTTTCCTTTTGCCTTGGTGACGTAATTAAATTGCCTTTTCAGTCTTTTGTTAGGACACTGTCTTACTTTTCTTATGAATTCCAGCATTTCTTTCACTCTGTGCATAAGCCCTAAGGTATTTCCAAGAGGAAATTCAGAATATTTTGCTAAATTCATTCTTCCATCATTGATTTTCTAAACCTGCTGGCTGACTAGTCTTCCATTTCCCTACTCAGCAGCTTCTCTTGCAGAAAATTTCTCAAGGGAAGGATTTTATAACCTTTCACAACCTTCAACACAAAACTCCTTCCATGAAAATTTTAAAGGACCTCCTACTACAGTCCCTTATTTTTCAAAGTCTTCCAACTAGAAAATGGAAAAACAAATAGCACAAATAAAATAGAGAAGTACTCTTTTTAAAAGATAGTCATGGTATAAATCACTTTTTTTTTTAATATTGTCATAACCTTTGAAGAATTCATGAAGGACCTTCCAGTTTCTGAGAAACTACCCAGTCTCCAAGTAGGAAATTGTTAATGGAATGCAATGGCTTCTCCTAATCCCTAAATATTAATAAAAGGCAAAGAATTAAAAACCAAAATCATATTTTCTGAATGCTAAAATAAAAGCAGCTATTAATGTAAACATGGTATGCTTTTAAACATAAGTTACTAAAATGCTTTCAAAAAATTTTTATGCGCATATGGAAAAACCTCTTTAGGATGCATAAAATGGTCAGTAAATAGGCACAGGCAACACTGCTCATAATTAAAATAGATTTTAAAGTGTAATTCATTGAGACTCATTGTTTGCAGAATGGCTGGTAGGTAATCAACATTTCAATTTACAGGCTAGAAAAACTATAAAAAAAATTCAAATTCTTTTAAGAACTTCACAGAATGTCAGACTCATTGTATGCTTTATTCGGCCTCTGGACAAGGGTGACGCATAAGTGAGCTTTATCCCTTATTAGCCAACACATATCCTGGGGTAAAGTAACAAGATTTCCAGCAAGTCAGGGGATGATCCTGCCCCTCTACTCAGCCCTGTGAGGCACATCTGGAGTGCTGTGTCCAGTCCTGCGCTCCTCAGCACAAGAGAGACATGGAGCTTCTGGAGCAGCTCCAATGGAGGTTGCAGAGATGGTGAAGGGATGGAGCATCTCTCTGATGAGGAAAGGCTGAGGGAGCTGAGACTGTTCAGCCTCAAGAAGAGATGACTGAGAAAGGACCTCATCAGTGTCTGTCACTGCCTGCAGGGAGGGGTCGGAGCAGGGACCAGGCTCTGCTTGGGGGTGCCCAGCAATGGGACAAGAGGCAATGGGAGAAACGTATGGACAGGAAGTCCAACGTGAACGTGAGGAAGAAATTCTGCACTGTGCAGAGACAGAGCACTGAAACAGACCACCCAGAGAGGCTGTGGAGTCTCCCTCACTGGAGATATTCAAGAACTCTCTGGACACAATCCTGTGCCATGTGGTTTGGGATGACCCTGCTAGAGCAGGGAGGTGGGAGCAGACGATGCACTGTGGTCCCTTCCCACCTGACCCATTCAGGGATTATGTGATTCTCTGATACAGACAGACATGAAATTAGACCAGGAGTTTCTTTCTTTAGTCAAACTGAATTTTAGCCATTTTGTCAGGTTGTGAAGAAGATGAAAATTATTAGTGGTACTGGAGACAGTTTTCTTAAGTTATTACATGAGTTAATATTTGGTGATTCAGGAAGACAAGTAGCATGACTAAGTAAGTGGCAAAGGGTGTTCAAGTATTACTATACTGACCTTATTCTTTGTTCAAGTGAAGACGAATGCAGTCCTTGCAGTCTACATTCCCTTTAGCCCTAGTCTAGCACAGAAACAACAGGTCTGTCACTGAGTCCTACAGTGTCCCATAACTCATACTCAGTTCTATTCTTACATTTCTTTCACCTTCCTATACATGACCCACACAGCCAACTCTGGAAAGAAGCTGATGTGAGAATTTACTTAGGGAAGTGCTGAAGCCTTGCCCAGGCTGCTATAGCAGGACAAAATACATAAAACATACATAAATCATTCTAAAAATAAATGCTTTTCTTGCTCAACTGAGGACAAGAGATTTCTGACAGAGTACAGCAAAGGAGGAATAGTTCCTTCTGAGGAACTACTCGAAAATTGTTTCAGTTTTCTGCAAGTATAGGTCTTCCACTCTATTCTGTTACTGTAAAAGAAGCATCATTTGGTACAGGATCAAGGACAAAATTTGTGTTGCAGTTCTCAATATTGCTACAGTAAGAATAATTTGGTATATTTCTTATAGTTTGTATTTCAAAGGTTGATACTCAAGCAAATACTGGACTGTTTCAGATTCCAAGTAATTTATTTTCCTACTAGTAAAATAGCCCAATAAATAAAGTAGTCGAACCTCACATTAATTTAGTCAATGGTTTTTGAAAGTACCATACTAGCTAACAATTTGTTGCCTGGAAAGAACTCTTCTGTCAATATGTCTCTTCATGAACACTGATATGGAACTAGTATCTAAAAGAAATTTGTATTTTAGTGCATAGATATAGTTTAATCAGATTTATCAGGCTTTATTCTGGTGTCTGTGATTCATATGTAGCCATACTCAGTAGCCAAATTTATTTCAGGCCCATCATTGTTTTTTTCTTTGGGCTTAGATTTTTTCTTCAGGAAAGAACCCTTTAGTAAATGAATTCTCAGCCTGTGAAGTTAAGACTTAAATGTAGAACATAATTTCATTTGCTAGAGTATCTGACTTCAACAACCACTGTTAGTTTGTACTGAATAATAGAATATGAATATTTTTATACATTTGAATATCTTATCTCCACAGACTTCAGATGTTAAAGTAACAAAAGCAAAGGAGAAATACTTAGAAGCAAACACTCAATAGGAACTATTTTACAAAACATATTTATCAGCTATCCAGCAAAAGGACAACTTACCCCAAAATATTTCTGAGAGCTGAGGAACAACATCACTAGCAATTTACTAGACAAACCTGCTTATTCTGCAGGTGAGTATTTATGGGCTTTTTTATGTGACAGTGGGTGCTTAGTAATTGAGGTTTTCCCTTATCGTCTCTTTTTAAAAAATTATCTGGCTTTCTTCTGGCTTAGAGCAGCAATGCTACTAATGTTTGGTTTTCTCTATGGGATCTGCAGTCTCAGTGTTAATGGATTTTGTTTTGGTTTAGGTGTTCACATAGTTCTACCTTTCAAAAGTAATGTATATGAAACTGTTACTGGTTATAAATGACCTTCTCAGAAAATTTACTGAAGTATGTAAAATTATTTTAAGTTCTTAAAGTACTTGGGCAATATGTGGCATCAAGATATACTTAAAATCTTTTAGACCTGCAGACACAAGGTGGTAGTATCAGCCTTTAGTAATAATTGCTTAGGGTGGCAGTGCTTTTAGTTAATAGCCTTTGTTCCCTCTACTTTCCAAAAAAAGGCTAGAGAAAATCCTTTGATTTTGGTCCTGCTAACATTTAGGCTGCCTCAAACTACTGATGCATCAATCCACTTCTAAACTAGTAAATTATAGATATGCAAGTGAAATCAAAGTAAGGATCTTCATCTCTGCCAACAAGCTAGAGAAATTGTATATTTTTCTGGTTTATCACATTTTTTCATAAATTCTTAGAATATTGAAGAAAAGAGTGAAAAATAAGGCATTTCAGACAAACAGATTACCTTTAAAAGACTATGTTTGCCATGAAATATGAATCCCATATTTCTCTCATTCTGACAAATGATCAAGTCATGGATAATTTGTTAGGAAACTGCAGGCATTTTTTTTTTCTATAGAAATCTCACAAAGAACAGGGATCCTGATTAATAGATGTTTTTAGCCCCTATCTTTTGCTGACTGTCTTCTTAAGGGAATAAAAAAAATCATTCTTTATGAATTCAGTAAGAAAAATACTAAGTAGGAATCTACTACTTAGCATTTGTCATTTTTTCAGGGTGCAGGTTAGAATGCCTTTAAACTAATTCTCCAATATTCTATGCCATTATACTCTACTTTCAAATAAGATTTAAGATCAAGGCTTCGACTTGACATTTAACTTGTTGTTCTGAGGGATTGTCTGTAGTATGGCATCATATTCATACAGGAACACCAAATTTTGGCAGCTCATCCCAGGGATCATTTAATACTCTTTTACTACCTCTAAGAAACATCAGGATGCAGAATAGTGATGGGATTTTTTCCCACCTTTTTGTTGTGGTGGCTGCCCTTTCACCTCGCCAATATACCAAAATACCAATATCCTACAAAGTTCTATTAATTCCTTTTCAGTTGAAACCTGTAGAGGAAATGGTCAAGACTTTATTAAAATAGTAGGATGGTGGAATAGCCAGCTGGATCACATTGCTTAGGACTGTGTGGTCAGGTGTTGGGTATTCCTGAGAATGGAGACTCCACAACTTCTGTGGGCAGAACTTGTTCCTGTGTTCGACCACTTTCTCAGGGGAAAAAAAAATCTTCCTTATTTTTAATTGATATTTCCAGTTTTTCAGTTTTATGCTCATTGCTTCTTGTCCTGACACCAGCGAGAAGAGTCTGGCTCCCTTTTCTCTACTTGCACCAACTATTTATATCCACTATCTATTTATACCCATAGATATGATTTCAGAAAATCTTTTCTGGTCCATGCTGAAGAGTTCCAGACCTTCCAGCCTCTCTTTATAAGAAGGATAGTCCAAGCCTATAGCCTGCTTGGTGCCCCTTCCCTGAGTTGCTGCAGTGCACATCCTTGTCTTTTACTGGAGAGCCCAGCACTGGACCCAACATTCAGATGTGTTTCTCCAGGGCTGAGAAGAGGAGAAGGATCACCTCACTTCACCTGCTGGCAGAGTTCTGCCTAATGCAGCCCAAGATGCTGTCAGCTCTTTGCCACAAAGACACATTGCTGGCTTATGGTGAACTTCATGGGAGTTGCCCCAAGTACTTTTCTGCAAACCTGCCTTCCAGTCAGTCAAATCCCAGCCTGTATGGGTACCTGGGGTTATTCTTCCCCAAATGCAAGTCTTTGCATTATGAATTTCTGAAGGTACTTTTGCATCGGTTTCTCAAGTCTGACAATGACTGTCTGAATGTCAGCGCAGCCATCTGATCTACTAAAAAAATTCTTTTTTCCCTTATGCAGTGCTCCTGCTACCTTTTTTTGATTTCCTGCGATCAGCCATTCTGGAGCTTAGAGAAGGTGATCTTTGAAAATCAAAGAGATATTAGTTCTTTTTTTTTCTTTTCCCAGGGCCTTATCCCATGCATTTCTTCCAACCAGCTTCCTAAACAGACCTGCTTTCCTGAAGTTCAGAACTGAAATACTCTTATTTGCCTCACTGACTCCTATTCAGACATCAAGACTGCAGCCAAAGCTGCTCCCAAACTCCACATCTTCAACCAGTTCCTCTTTGTTGATACAGTTTCTGCTTTTCACCCTTGAAATACCAAGACTGGCAAAAGAAATTAATCTTTTGTTATAGTGAAGATCTTTTATGCTAGACTTATCTCTCAGCATTGAAATGCTTCTAGAAATCTGACTTTATATGAAGATACATAGTCTAATAAATACTATGCAAAAGAAGGTTAACTTGTTTGTATTTCAATTATTTTTTCCATTAATTTTTGATGCAGATAATGTTTAGTCAGCCACTCCCTTTGTGCATGTGAGTGTGTAACGTGATACTATGGCATAATTGCTTTTCTGGAATGAGTTTATGATTTCTTCATTACTCATATGACAAGGTGTGTTGGTTTTGGCTGGGGTAGAGTTAATTTTCTTCCCAGTGGCTGGTGTGGGGCTGTGCTTTGGATTTGTGCTGAGCACAGGGTTGACAGAGATGTTTTTGTTGTTACTAAGCAGAGCTAACAGAGCCAAGCTGAAAGCCTTCTGCCTTCTGTTCTGTCAGGCTGGCAAGGAGATTGAGAGGGCTTGGGAAGCTGAGAGAAGACACAGCCCAGACAGGTGACCACAACTGACGAAAGGGATATTCTAGACTAAATGGCATCAGGCTCACTATAGGAGAGTGGGCAAAGAAAGGAGAAGTGGGGGCTGTTCAGAGTGATTATGTTTGTCTTCCCCAGTCACCATTACACATCATGTGCTCTCCTGGGGATGCTGAACACCTTCCTGCCTATAGGAAGCAGTGAATTAATTAATTGTTAACTTGCTTTCACCCATGGCTTTTGCTTTTCCTGTTAAACTGCCTTTTGTCTCGAATCATGATCTTTCTAGCTTTTTTAACCTCCTGGTTTTATCCCCAGTCACAGTGATGGGGGAGTGAAATGTGTGGTGCTTGGCTGTTGGCTGGGGTTGAACCATGACAGAAGGCTAAAAATGACAAAGGTCAGGTTCTCCTAAATGAATGTTATGAGTCTCAAGGATGGATTACCTGTGACAGGATGACTGAGGAATAGTCAGAGAATGGCTGAGTAAGAATAGCTCCTGGAAAATCAGCCCATCAGTTTGATGTCTGAGTTTTAATTAGGAATCCTGAGTATTTTCTCTAGAACTTTTTTTGCACTATTTATAACTTGTATGACTTAATTCAATTAGGTGAGAATTAGGAAATATTATTTATCTCTAGGTTAATTTTGGTTTAATTAGAGATTAATTATGAGTATTGGAATGGTAAATATTATCAAATCTAGGCTGTCCTCTGATATAGGGTCTGAAAAAGACTTGAATATGAATATTATAGTATATCAGTAGTTATGGTAAAACCTCATTTCTTTAGCAAGGAAATTCTGCTTTTGGGGAGCTTTTTTTGCATTCCCATTGTGTAGGCTAAAACTGGATTTTAAGATGCTCCCAAAATAATACTGGAATCCTGATAAGTGTGAGAGCTAGACATTCTAAAAGAGTGGGGGCTAGAAATTCTAGAATTCTGTGGAGATTTGGAGATCTAGGTGTCCTTGAGCTCCACATCCAAGCCTTTTGATTTAAACCATTTGTGAGCAAAGCAAAGCTACAACAGCTCCAGCTTGCAGCACTTATAGTGTGAGATGAAAGAAATGCTAAGATTATAGACAGACATTATTTCTCACCATTCAGACTTAAATGAATCAATACTTTGTTCTTAAATTGTATTTTCAGTATAAGAGAGAGACTGCCAACTTTCATCTGTTGCATTAATAATAAGTGCTTCCAAATTTCAGAATGAAATAATTATGTTAGACTAATGTGTGATTGAAAATAGTTTCAGTTATATTGATTTACACTGTAGATCTGAGAATGAAATTTGCAAGCTTGGCAGGTTGGTAAAATAGAACCTTTCAATAAATCTAAAAATATTAGTTATACTGTAAAGTTCAGCATTTAACTATTCCATATGGCATTTAGCTATTAAAGAAACAGAAGCACTGGCAGTTTAAAAATTATCTGATTTTATCAAGATATATTTCTCTAAATGCAGGAATATATTTCTAGGATAAAATTAGAAACAGCTAAAAGATTTACTTTAAATCTGGATGTAGCAAGTATATTGAATGTGAAAAGAAAAATTAAATCATGAATCCTGGAATATGTATGCCTGTGTGAGTAGGTTGGATGTGGGCATAGTAGTGTGGGACCACATCTGGATTGCACTTTCCAGCACCAATCATTATTTTCTCATGTAAGAGAAATGCTTTTGACATAAAAATTGACTCAAAGAGGTGCTTTTTTCTTCACCTTCCCTAATCTTCTTCCTTTCTTATAACATGGTATGAAAAGGCATATGATCTGGAGTTTCAGGGTTTTTGGTAGTTGTGTTTTTGCTTTATTTTACACTAAAATTTACAGTGGAGCTCAGGGTACAGTTGCTCCACTTCTGTTTCATTATTTGACTATCCCATGCTCTGGGTAGCATAAATCAAAGATCAAGATTTTCTAGCACTGACGTTTTTGCTGTTTAGCAAGCTAACGAACCTGTATTTAATTTATTTTAATCTACACCTCTTGTATCATTGCATTATAAATTTATTATGCTCACCTATAAGAGTAATGGTGCACTGGAGTTCTTGTTCTCATAAATGCTATTTATTCTTTAGCTTCACATATAACGATAGCTTTACATGTAACATCCTTTGTGCAGCCCTTGAAAGGGAGATTTGCTTAAGGAAGGACTTATCATGATAATGCCACAGGGCCTGGTCTGGTGGTTTCAGATTCAGCAGAGAGAAAGTTTTCTAAGACTAAAATTCAGACATCAGAGAAGTAAATATATGAACTGTAAATGAACTGCATAGCTATTCAAGGCCACTGTTAGGGTTTTAAGTACAAAAACCTAATATTTCTTTGTTCGAAATAACTTCAAATAAGATATCCTACCATTTTTAAAAGGGAATAGTCAAATGTTTATATCTTTGTGATATTCTATAGCATCACTGATTTTCCATACTTACTAAGCAAGGGAGACCGTAGAATATTTTTTTATTACTGTAGTACATGTATAATGGAGACTCTTTCATTGATAAGGCAAGAAGGGTTCCAATCATCAATAAATAGAGGTTAGGTATTTTAAAGAGACAAAATCTTGATTACGTGCAACTTTTCCAAAACTCCAATCTACTCTTCCCTACCACTATGGAAACATAGCAGGAGTTTAGCTTCTCTTATGGTTTTATTCAGAGATATGTTGTGTGTTCCTTCATTATAAAAAGTACAGTTGGATGGAAGTTTAAATGGAGGAACATTTCTTGATCTTACCTGCTGTTGTCTCATTACTTCATAGAATCATATAATGGCTTGAGTTGGAAGGGACCTTAAAGATTATCTTGTCCCAGCCCCCCTGCCATGGCCAGGGACACCTTCCACTAGACCAGTTTCCTCAGAGCTCCATGCAACCTGGCCTTGAACACTTCCAGGAATGGAACATTTACAATCTCTCTCAGAAACAAGTTCCAGAGCCTCACCAGTCTCACAGTAATGAAGTTCTTCCTAATATATAACCTAAATCTACTCTTTTTCAGTTTGAAGCCACTCCTTGTCCAGGAATGTCCCAGGCATCACTGTCACTCCATGCCTTTGTAAATTGTCTCTCTCCATCTTTCCTGTGGGCTCCCTTTGGGCACCGGAAGGTCCCAATTAGCTCACCCCAAAGTCTGCTCTTTTCCATGCTGAACAATCCCAGTTCTCCCAGCCTTTCCTCACAGCAGAGCTGCTCCATCCCTCTGATCACCTTGGTGCCTCCTCTGGCCTGGCTCCAGCAGGTCCCTGTCCTTGCTGTGCTGGGAGCCCAGAGCTGGATGCAGCCCTGCAGGTGGGGTCTCAGCAGAGCGGGGCAGAGGGGCAGAATCTCCTCCCTGCCCTGCTTGGATGAGCCCAGCACACACGGCGGGGCTGGGGGGCTGTTCTGGGCTCCCAGGGCATATTGCAAGTTTTAAAATACTTCTAATAGTTATAGTAAATACTGATAAATCAAAACTATGTTAGATGTATAACTAAATACATATCTGGGTTCCCTTTTGAGAATAGACAAGTTGTTTTAAAAAAATGCCAGTCATATTCCTGATTTCCAATAATGCCAAGTCATAGTAGAGTACATACTTGCAATGGATAAGATAGAAGACAAAATTAACTAAGCATCTCTCATTAGCTACCTTAAATAAAAAATAATGGGAAAGCACAGGAAAAATTATAATTTTAGATGCCTTTTCCATTCAGTGTTTTCTATTAATCTCCACTGTCTTATAGATAAGGAAAAATCAGATCCTCTGCATCTGAATAGAGTTTAAGTGCTTTGTATCATTCTGCCCAAAGGGTAGGAACAGGAGGTAAATATGATCCATTTATGTACAGTGTGATTATTTTACACACAGACAAGTATTGAGCAACTTCACAATCTAGTCTTAATGTGGAAAAAAATCCTATCTGGTTATGTAAGAATAATATCTATTGTGCTGTCAAGTAACACTTCAGTATTAGAAAGGTAAATGTGCAGAACTTGGAATAGAGCAGAACAGAAAAAATAGATGGCATAAATTTTTCTGCCAAAGTGAGACTTGAGTTGAGAGCTCCAGGATACCTGTGACCATCTAAGCCTAATTCCTGTGCATCTTTTATAATAGCAGGCTCAAAAAATTCTTATATGTATTTGTTCCCCTATAGAGGCAACCTAAATACATTTAGGTTTTAGTATTTAGTCCTCTGTCAAAAAATTGGCAGAATAGCAGTCTTCAGTGCATGCTCTTTTTTTATCTAAACAAATAACTTTGAGTTCTAAAAAAACCCTGTAACCCTGTCAGCGCTGCTTAACCTCCATTAGAGACTTGAATTTTGCTGTCTGTCTTCTCTGAAGCTAAAAGCTGTTACTTGGCTGTCATAAACTGGGATGGCTGATGGTCATGGCTGTTGCAGTGGATAAAGGCTGGAGCTGAGGTGAGGAGAATTAGAAAGACCATGCCACTTGTTCTTTGTATGTTCTCTATAGTGAAGATAGAGTTTGAGCTTTTCCATGTGATACCAGTCTGTCAATTTTCATATGTATGTCCTCAAAACATTTAAGAAGGGAAGGGTGATTAAAAAAAAAAATCAATTGCAGTTCTTCAAAACATCAGGTTACTATTGAAAAGATACAGTTATAATTCCCTTCTAATTTTTAGAATAGCATGTTCAAATTATCTAATGTTTTTGAAGGGAAAGAATATAATGAAAAGCAGATAGTAACTTGCTGAAAAGTGCAGCAGCAATAAAGAATTTAAGTGATTTTAGTGAATTCAGGTAAAAGGGTTCTATTTACATGCATTCTGTTTGAAAGTCAAATGTGAAAAACAGCAGGAAATCAGAAATATATTTTGGAATGTATTTGGTACTCTAGAGAAGAGAGAATAAAATCCTCTCTGAGGTAAATGATTGCTAAGATATTAACCAGAGTGAAAATAATATAACTTTCAGACAAATAAACCCTCCCCTCGACTCCTCTTCCTCTTGAGATCTTTTTTTTTCTTCTTTTAAAAGGCATTATGTCAGAATTTATATGGGTAAAAGAAATAACTCTCAACATTTTAAATTTGGTTTGTAGTTCTAACATAAAGGTGCAAGGAATGAAAAAAAAATAACTTGAATGCATTATTTTAGGAAATTTCAGAAATTGCACTGGAAAATAATGGGAAAACACTTAACCTTCCTCTTGGTGTACAAGAAGAAATTTCCCCCTTTCCATTTCCCCCTTTTGTATCAGCAATAATGTGGCAGCAGGACCAGGGCAGTGATTTTCCCCCTGTGCTTGGCTCTGATGAGGTCACACCTCAAATCCTGTGCTCAGTTCAGGGCCCCACATTGCGGGAAGGACACTGAGGTGCTGGAGCGTGTCCAGAGAAAGCAACGGAGCTGGGGAAGGGTCTGGAGCACAAGACTGATGAGAAACAGCTAAAGGAGCTGGGGGGGGGCTCAACCTGGAGAAAAGGAGGCTCACAGGACCCCTTATCACTCTGTATCATGCTCCCTGAGAGGAGCATGAAGCCAAGTGGGGGGCAGTTTCTTCTCCCGAGGAACAACGAGGTAGGACAAGATAGGACAAGAGGAAACGGCTTTAAGTTTTATCGGGGAAGTTTAAATTGGAAATTAGAAATAATTCATTCAATCAAATGGTTGTCAAGTACTGGAACAAGCTGTCCAGGGAAGAGGTTGAGTAAATATTCCTGGGGATATTTCAAAGGAGTGTAGATGTGAAACTGAGGGATGTTTTGTGGTGAGCTTGGCAGTGCCGGGTTAACAGGTAGACTCAACAATCTTAAAGGTCTTTTACAACCTAAACTATTCTATGATTCTTTAATTTTAAGGGGAAATCTCTTTTACTCCTTGCTACTGCATGGGGGGAATTGAATGTCCTGTCTACATCTCTTCATCTGGGAGAGAAGAGGAACATTAAACTTATTTTATTTTCCAGGTGGAATGTCCCACCTCTCGCTTTCTCAAAAGCAAATGAAGTGCAAAGTTCTACCCTGCCATGTCGCTCAGTCTTTTTTCTATTTAAGCCAAGCACCCTAGTTTGTTAATTCCCTGTCTATCTTGAAACAAGGAAGCTGAGATCACAATCATTCCTCTTATGTGCATACTTGTTTTCTCTTTTAATGGTACACACAAGTTTTTTCTTGCAGTGCCTTAGGAAAACATGGTGCTTTGAAAGTTTTTAAAGTGAATGTTATTCTGTATGATATGTTCTTAATACCTACCATACATACCATCACAACCTGAGACATATCACCATGTACAATCCTACAGCTCTAATAGTATTTATTCACCTAATTGAAGTATTCACCAGGTGCCCCCCATCTTTTCAAGTAGACTGTGGAACCAGACACTTCACGATAAATCAGGACAGTCAGTGGTCAGACGACTTTCCAAGCAACTATTTCTCAGGGATTTCTTAGCTTTCAGATCTTTCTAATCCTGGAAAAAGAGATGGAGGAGGAAAGGTTTTAAGCCAGTTTTGACAGTATTCTAGTCTCATGTAGCTATGGGGAGAAAAAAGTGTTTGTATTCCAACATGGGATTAGAACAAATTTGGTACCTCAAAACTCCATTATGCAGATATAGCTCTGATACAGTCCCCCGAGGAGCAGATAGAACAAAAAAGTGCAACATCTGTCTTTGTTTTTAAAGCACATCTTATTTTGAAACAAATAAATGAATTCTCATGGCCATTTCAGGTTTAGGAACCAGAAAGAGTTATAGTCTAAGTAAAACCTAAATTAACAGTTCAGCAGTAGCATCCATGCTCCCGTTTCAGATGCAGCTGCTTTCTTTTGCTATTATTTACATTGTCTGCAGCTGCTTTAAAACTAGATATTTGATGAGATCTGTATTAATCACTTTTACTTCTTTGAAGCTGCTCATTGGAGAATAAGAAATAAAAAACCTTCAAGGGATATTTTAAGGGACATATAACCTCTGTACTAAATGGCTATTCTGTTTTTGTTGTTCCCTCTTCTCCCAACACATTAAAGTTGTGCTCTAAAAACTTAGCAAAGCAAGTACTTATCCTCTAAGAGAGAAACATTAAATGTATGGAATTCGAGAACAGTTTGTCCTTGACACAGCTTGATGTAAGATCTTTCTTAAATTATAAGCAGGAAAAAAAATGCTTTTATTGCACAGAATATAACATACAACGATTTTGTCTCAAGAAAAAAAATCATTCAGTTTATGAGAGAGAACAGATGCCAGATTATGTATACAATTTTTAATAAATCACTAATCATTAATTGTACAAGTTTTCCTTTCATATCTTTCTTTATATGTGACAAAATCTAAATAATATATAGAAGCTATTCTTATGTTAACATATATATATTATTGCAATTAACTACTTGCTATTTCTTAATGGTGCTGAAAACTTCGTTTTACTGTTAGCTTAAAAGTTCTTTTGTGGTGCATCTTTTCTTTCTACATACCTGTTCTATTTTTATAAAAATGTTCATTCTGAGACAGCTTTTTTTGGCCTTGGTGTGTCTCAAGAATTCCACTTATGAGATGTTGTATTAAGATACAGAACTCCAATTCCACATATGGCATTAATCCAAATTAAATAAATGCAGCTGACTGAAGCAACTGGATAAATATAGTAATCTATATAATTGAAGATACTTGTAATAAAGATAATTTTTAAATGCAGCTATTGGAATTTGGAAATGGAATTAATGTACCTTAAGCATTGTAAATAGATGGAAAAATTCAGGAAGGTTATGCAAAGCTGGTCTTCATTTAAGAATTTTTTGAAAGACATTTTGCTGCTTCAAATATTACCATAAATATTACAGTAAATTTCCTCTTTTGACTTTGTATGACATTGTAGAAGTGTAAGTTTTGCATATAGTCACATGTTATAGAAAAAAAAAAAAAAATCAAAACCAGCCAACCAAGCAACCCCACCTCCTTCAGGCTGCACTCATAAATCCCAGTCCATAGATGAGATTGTTTTAATAATTTTTCTTTGTGTTTGCTCTCCACTCATGGCTGTTGTGCTGTGGCTCTGCCCAAGCCAGGTATGATGCTTATGCACAGAATCACTGGTCACACTTTTTTTAGGAGCCAATTCTCACATGGGGGAAATAAACTGAAACCATGAAAAAATAGAATATTCCGAAACAATTTTGGAATGAGAATTTTGGATGTGGATTTATGCTGTGAGGATGTTGTCTTGGATCATATGAAGGATAGAAAGGGGTTGTCATAGCAGACTGCTGCAATCTACTGACTTAGACCTAAAATTAATCTACTTTATTCACTGGAGATTCTAATTAAGATATTGCCAAATATTATTTGTTTAAAGTGTCATTAAACATAAAATTTGATTGCAGACACATTATTAGTAATAAAGAAAAATAAATGTATGAGAGAAGGAAGATCAGAACACGTGTGCTGTCTGTGTGTGTGATATGTGCTGGCAGCTGTTCTAAGTGAAGTAAACTTTAATTTTAGCTGCAGTACGTGTTGGAAGACAGCTGAAGGCACAACTCAGAAAAACAGCAATAAGCAACATCATTATTATTATTATTATTGTTATTATTATTGTTATTTTTATTTTATTATTAATGAAACTTCTTCAATACAGAACAAGAACCAGAATGTGAGGTGTGCATCCAGGTCAGGTTTTAGATCATAGATTCCATCATTAATGCTTTAATTAATGAAATAATATTGATTTTCCTTTTCTTTCATCCTAGTCATAGAAAACATTTTAAGTATTTTTAAGATGACTTTTGATAGTGTGTTGAGCTGAAAACTGATTAAAATCACCAACACGTGCAGTCAGTGTGTAATCACTGCTTGTTTTCATTAATTTTTAGGAAGAATTCCATAAATTGATGCTATGATACTATTTTCTAGTTCTTGTGACACTGAATGCACTGTGTGGATGCATTTCTTTGCAGGTGGTTTTTTACCAGTTGCAAAATGATGTTACCTGTCTCTGATCCTAATTATATACCCATTTATTGAAAAATGTAATATTAGGTATTGATCTCCTTATACCACTGGATATAAAAATTTCATGAAAAATAAGGAATTAAGAATGTCAATTTAACACAAAATGTATAAAAGTTGATTTTAATAGACATAGTTTGGCTAAGAGAGTGATGGTGATCAATACCTTGCAGTAGAAATTCTATGACTGCTGTTTGCAAATAATTAATTGATTAATTATTAACCATGAAACCAACACAGCTTACCATTTGATGTAATTAAGGGGCAAACTCAATGAAATTATGCTGGAATGCTCATTAAAAGTTAATTGAGCAAGGTAAAGATTTAGATTGTCCTAGAATCTTGACTTGTTATCAAAGGCTTTTTATACTGAATGCTTGTGGCCTGCAGGGACATAGGGCAGAAGAGAAGTTTGGAAATTATAGCCCAGGGAAGAGTTTAACCTCAGGCATCAGATTTAAGTCTACTGATCTTGTTAAGAGTAATATAGCTGTTATTTGTTACAAAAAAAAAAAAANNNNAAAAAAAAAAAAAAAAAAAAGCAGGAAGCAAACGTATTTTTCTGTTTCTGGCATTTAAATCTGAGAGAATTTGGTGGGTGCTCATTTGACCTCTATTTCACAGCTACCACCAGTTACAGTTCAGCTCCTAAAACCACAAAGTGCATGACATGACTCATCTGTGGAAATTTCATTTGATATCTGAGATCAATGGTGTATTTAATGCATCTAGAACCACAGATAATATCATTTTAATTAAAAATGCTAGCAGAATAATTACTTTTTAAGCATATGGCCGCAGATAAGAAAATTGAATGACACTTAAATTGGGTTAGTAAGAAAATGAATTTGCATTAAAAAGTAGCTATGAGCCATTTCAGTGCCAATGTGGGAGATCAAGGTTACAGATCTTTGCTCTGTAGGTTGAGAAACCTGGTTTATGAGAGCTGATATATTTGGGCTTTAAGGAAAATGAGGTCTCAGTGATTTTTCTCATCTCAGTTTCAGTTTAATTAGTGTCATCACTCAGAGAAGCACTTGTTCCTTTTAGGGAATAGCGGACAAATGGCCCCTTCAAAAATGAGGGGAAAATATCATGGCTCTGTAATTAAAGCAAGTGGACAGTCAAGACTGGGGGTGGACTATTTATTTTATTTCTGCAATTTATTTTTTTTTTTCATCAAATGTTAATCCATATAAAGTTTCAGTATAGTGAGGTTTGAAGGGACATAACCTGAGGAAGAAAGCACAGAAAACTCTTCCTGATGTTTCATTACCACCTTTTTTCCAAGTGAGAGTTGGCATCTTAGTAGCCTTAAAAATTATTTTGTTTAAGTTTTGCTATACCAAAAAGCTAAATTATTAAGTTTAGTTTATTCATTCATCTCTCAGCTTACATCTAATGTTTCAAAGCAAGATTATAAAGACAAATTCTCATGAGGGCACCTGGCAAAAAATGTATGCTACTTTTCAAAATTCACAACTTTTATTAATTTCTACTTTCAGCTATTCCTTTTTAATATTAAACCTGCCAAAAATAATAAGTGAGTGGGAGCTAAAAGTGTTTATTGTCTACGCAAAATGTTTTTCTTGATAGATTTCCTTAGCAGGGAATTATTTAAAAGTCTGAATTATCCTGAATATCACACTCTTTTCTGGGCTAACTTTAGTTCACATCTTTATGTTGTATATTGAGTTGTATCTTGTACTCTTTGGCAAGGAGAAATAGAGTTGTCCTTGTTCATTCTCAAAAAATCCCCAAAACATCCCCAGACAAAACAACAGTGACAACAAGCAAACAAACAAAATAATAACTGCAAGCCTTCCCCCAAAAAACAACACCCTACTCAAAAAAAGCCCTGAAACAAAAACAATTCTACCACTAAGCCATCTTTTAAAAGGAAGGAAAATGCCAAAGTTCTTTGTACTGGTGAAGAGTACTTTCATAAAAGATGTTTTTCAGACATTATGCAGGCTCATTTCATTGGACTTTATTGCAAAACATTTCCACCTGCAAGATTCTTCAAATCTTGTATGACAGCTGAACATCCTGGCTGGAAGAAAAGATGTCAGGAGACAAATATGAATAGTACAATATTCCAACTCTTTTTTTCTTTTTTTTTGGTAGGATTTAGAGCAGTGACATGTTAAGCTCCAGGTTCTTTAGCTAGAAGGCTCTTCTTGGGCAATTGTGAATGCTATGCTGAAATTAAAATCAAAATAATCCTGAACAAAAGTAAGCAAGATTCTGTTTCAAAACTACATGTCTTGTGACAACTGGACCTACCTAGAATGTTACCATAAACCTCTGTTGCCCAAAAGAGGTTCCTAAAATGCTGTTTGATTGGCTAATCTTATGAATGTGTCTGAGTAGAGCTAATAATTTTATTGGCAAATTTAAATTCCTGCACTTGTATGTTTCTCCTGACTACCACATAGAAAAACAAGACAACATACTTTGTGATTATAGTTAATAGCATATTGCTTCTTAGAAGTATTAGAAACAAGTTAATCTATGAAGAAAATTATGGGGGTCTTTGTGAATTAAATTAAGAAGAAAATTTTGAATAAAATGTTATTAATAAAAATTTTATTATTAAAATTAAGTGTTTCCCCAAGGAAATTGGTGACAATTACTATAACTATTTTAAGTTTCTTGAAAGGTTTTTACCTATGCTTTTATCTTTTTATGTTCTTACATTTTGCTCAGATTTGCTTTGCATATTCCTCCATAGATATCCTTAAACATTTATTTTTGTGGAGCTGGCTTTCTCTAATGGGTAATGACACTCCTGGTGCCATCCTGAAAAGCCTATGTGTTTTTCCACTTCTTAACAGCAAATTTACATTTTGTTTCCTGACAAACTGAAAGTTAATTATGTGGAGTGTTAGTCAATAAAATGTGTAATAGTTCTAACTGTTGCTAGTCCATGAGCGTTCTGCATTTCTTCTTGGGTATGTTCTTGCCTTGTCTCTGTAAATTTTCCTTCTATCCAGCTTTCACCCAGCCTTCATGGTGTCACAGTGTTATTCCATTACAGATGCAGAATTTACCATTGTCTTACTTCACTGAACTTGCTGGGGTTCCTGTCAAACCCTTGCTTCAGTCTGTGAAGGTCCCAAAATGTAACAACTATGCCCTTCTACACCCTGATTTTGTGCTGTCACCTGGAGAATGTGCTCTGGGTATCTCTAGCAACTGACTGCAATTTGTGGGGATTTTTTCCTGCTGATTCAAGTCTGTGAGGATGGCAGGCCAGATTAATTCATATATTGTCTACACACCCTGTTCGTAACAATCCACTTGGATTAAAATGGTTCACTACACCCTGTTCAACAGTCCACTTGGATTAAAATGGTTCACTGTTCTAGGCATTCCCATGCCAAAAAAATTAATCTCCTAGAAAATCACCAGACTGGTAAAGCCTGCTTTGTGTTTTAAATTGGATGCTTTGTTTCCCTTTAGTGCAAGAACTTGAAAATTCTTTTACCTAATTGATCTAGCTGTAATGAGTAACTACAGAAAAAATCCCAATCATGCAATGAGACTTCTCATTAGAGGATGTCCCTTGAAATGTTTCTTTTTGGTGAAGGGGGTTTCCTTTGCAAAACACACATGGGAGTTTATTTCAGGTTACTGAAGTGATACAAACACTTCAGATCCTCCTCCTACAAGCTCAGACTTTGTACTTATGGCAAAATATCTCAACTGAGCACAAAAGTACTTAAAAAAGTTTAAAATCATGGTCACCATGCATTTGAGACCATGACATGAATGTTTGGAGCTGCTGCTGTAGTACCTCTGAAACATCCTTCTGAACTGACAAAGACAAAATGAGCCCAGCATTGCAGTAAACACAGTTTTAGTCACTTTGGATAGAAATTATGATAAATCTAGCAGCTTACCAAAAAACATGCAATGAACATTCCTTATTTGCTTGGACAAAACAGCATTTCATGACAAGTGGAAGGTTTTAAATTTCCCTTTAGCAAAGGTTTCACTTCTCTTTTGATTGGATTATTCACTCACATTTCACAGAGTACAAGCTCAGCACTCTTCTGCTTAATTTTGCTGTATAATGGTTTTTACTTAAATGGGAAAAATAGTAGATGGTCTTAGCCCTAAGTATTGTTTTTTGTTATCATTGCCCTTCTTTCACATATTTTTATCACAGAAGGAAGAATGCAGCTGTAGTAGAAAGCTCTATTCAAGCATCCCTTTGTTCTTAAAATGGTGCTGACCATGCCAAGGTTGTGGGTTTGATCTCTGTATGAGCCATTCACTTAAGAGGTGGACTAGGTGATCCTTGTGGGTCCCTTCCAACCCAGAATATTCTGTGATTCTGTGATTCTTGCATTTGTCCATCCCCAGGCTCACCCACTTTCTTTTTCTTCCTTTTCAGTTGCAAAAACATTCTACCCTTCAGAGTCTTATGTTACACAATGAAGTTCCTTGTGTACAAGAAAAGAGAGTTGAAGTTTATATGTGTGGAAGTTTATATGTGTTTCTTTTGGAGGAAGGAGGTATAACTGTGTAATAAACTTGTTGCTCTAACAGTGTTCCCTCTTTTTTAATCTCCTTCCTGTCTAAAGATCAAACTATGTTAATTTTTCTTAGCTGAAAGTGCAGTGTTATCAATAGAAATGTATTTTTAAAATCACATCACTATAGAAATGGTTGTAAAGCATTATTGACTAAGCAATTTTTTTTCTATTTTTTTCACTTAGAAATAATTTTAACAGAGTAAATTAGAAGTTTTGATATTGACTGTTATATTTGCTGGTAATATTTTTAAGTCTAAAAGAGTTTAAGAGTTTAAGGTATAAAGCAGCTTAAAAATGAATAAACAAAGAATTTCCACTTCATTTCCATAGCAAATGCAGTGACAATTATAAACAAAATTTTTTTCAACAAAAACCAGAACTCTGAATTATGATGCTGCCTTTTTTAAAATTAGTTTTATAGCTCAAGCATGAGGTCAAATTTGGAAATCTATTCAGAACTATTCTTTGAAGTACAGTTTTCTAAGCCTGAAATGAATAAGGACATAGATATTTACTTGTGTTGAAAACAGCTTTTTACTTTTTTTTT
>WBNO01007563.1:0-20767 GCA_013400575.1 Peucedramus taeniatus | reverse complement strand
CACCTGTACTGGATATCCCCACCTGTAACTGGATATCCTCACCTGTAATTGGATATCCCCACCTGTACTGGATATCCCACCTGTAATTGGATATCTCCACCTGTACTGGATATCCTCACCTGTACTGGATATCCCCATCTGTATTGGATATCCTCACCTGTATTGGATATCCTCACCTGTACTGGATATCCTCACCTGCCACTGGATATCCCCACCTGTACTGGATATCCCCACCTGTATTGGATATCCCCACCTGTAACTGGATATCCCCACCTGTACTGGATATCCTCACCTGCAGGGCACCGCTGGACCCATCCCCTGGAGTGGCTCACACAGCCCCAGGACTGATCCAAACTGGGAACAGGATGCTGAGTCCACCCAGTCTGGAAAACCCCCTCTGGTCAGTGGGAATCCTGCCGTGACAATTCTGGCACAGAATCAGTGACACCATGTCCAGCTCTCCCCACCTTATTCCAGAGCTGCTCTGACCTATTCTTTTAAGGAAAAAAACATCATCTGTGAGTGTCATCCCCTGCTGAGCTTTGTGTCACTTGTGTGCTGCCCTGCAGCCCGTGTCACATCCTGCAGAGGGATGTGACACACAGATCCTCCCTCCCCACGGACACCCGATCCATTGGGGCGGTTCCCTCGCAGATGGGCTCATTGTGACCCCCAGGCCCTGCCCTCGGTCCTGCAGCCTGGGGCTGCAGCTGGAAATACATCCCAAAATGCATCCCAAAATACATCCCAAAATGCATCCCAAAATGCATCCCAGCATCCCAGAAGAGTCGGGAGATGCACTCAGGGCTGATGATGGGCAACTGATAAAGAGAGAAGGGAAGCAATGACAGCCTTCCCACAGATGGGAGGTGCTGCTCAGCTCCCTTTCTTCTAAGGAAGGAAGAAAACTTGGTTAAAATCTCTTGTAGGACAAACCAAACCCATTGAATCAGCCAGAAAGACCCCGAGTTCTGGCACTGCGCTGGTGAAACCGAGAGAGGTGAGGCAGGAAAATCGGGATTTCAGGCAGGAAAATCGGGATTTCAGGAGGGACTGAAGGAGGTGAGACGAGCTGGGGTGACCTCGGTGCACCCCAGCAGGGAGGGCTGGGCACCCTGAGCCGTGCTGCTGTGGCCGGCAGGGTTTGCTCCAGCCGGGGACCATCCCTGGGAGCTGCTCGGAGCATCTGGCTTGGCTCCAGCAGGGCTGGAAAAACCATGGGAAACTGGGAAGTGCCGCCTCCGTCCCACAGAGAGCGTCCTCCTGGTGTGGAAGGCAGGCAGGGAAGGAGCCCTTGCTGTTCCCGAGCCTTCAGTGACACCTACAGACTGTCCCTGCCAGTGCCACAGCCAGCTGCACTCCTGCCACCCCAGGGATGCTCCAGGCCGGGCTCAGGTTGGATGGCAGGAGGAATTCCCCACGGAAAGGTTCCTCCAGCCCTGGCACAGCTGCCCAGGGGGATTTCACAGATGTGTGTGCGTGTGGCACTTGGGGACAGGGGACAGTGGTGAGGAATGGTTGGGCTCGGTGACCTTAAAAGATCTTTTCCAACCTGAATGACTCCAGGATTCCAGGATTCCCCAAAACCTGCAGGCATTTTTGGAAGCACCAGGCACTCACAGTTCCTGCAGTGCCTGTAGCAAACTGATCTGGCCTTCAGCAAACACCCACTTCTTGATATCATTTATATAAATCCTAGGATTCTATTATATTTAATACTCTCTACGTTTGTATAAACCTATAATGTTCTAACTATATAAACCTATAATGGTCTAACTATATTCTAGAATATAAATATTCCTAAAGAATATTTTATATATGTCTAATATATTTTACAAATGTAATTGTATAGAATTCCAGAACACAAATTACATACCAGAATTCTGTATTTTAGAACCTATTCTATACAATTATATCTTCTATATATTTATAATCTTTATATTCTTCATTCTTTTCATGTCTATAAACACCTGAGAAATATTTAATGTCTTAATTAATTTATTAATTAAGTGTCATAACAGTTGTTCTGTGAGTTCCTCTGCTTGGTCAGAAGTGAACACAAAATACAGACAAATTAAACTTCTCCAAGATAATACAGCCAAGTCCCTGAGGACTTGATCTGAAATCTCTATAGACAGCAACAAAATCTTTCTCACCAACTCCTGCAGACTTTTGATAAGGTTGAAAATCCAGGAACAGCTTTGCATCCCCTGGATTTCCGTGAGCAGTTCTGCCCAGTCATATCTGTGCTGCTGTATCTTTATTATTTTAGCAGAGAATCAAGCAGTTGGGCAATAGGCTCAGGGAGAAGTTGTTAAGATTTTGGTGTCATGTACCAGAGATTGAATAATGCTGGTATTATTTTAGCATGACAGCTGTGCAGAGTAGATTTTTGGAATAAGCAAAAATATCTATCTCTGTATGATTTTCAGACTTTTTGTCCCATTGTTAAGCAATATTTTTTCTCCTTTTCATTTCCTCTGAGGCCCTGTAGAAAAAAAACTGCTGCATTTTTGTCAACAGAAATGGAAGAGAAATGTTAACTTTAGAGGCAGAGGGAATTCACGGGCACAGACGAGGAGCTGGAGTCTGCATCATGTGCCATGGTTCATCTTTCTGTGCCACTCTGCTCACACTGAGCTGAAAAATGGGCAATTAGAGCAGTGGTAGAGGAGCTGTGGAGCTCCAGCTGTGAGAAGGGGATTAGTCCTGAATGAGGGTGGAGCTGCTGCCTGTGTTTGACACCATCCTGCCACGCCACAGAGCCAGGTTTGGGGCTTCCCTTTGGAAATGTCCTGGTTAGGGCCCTCCCTTCTGCTTCACACCCTGAAATGCTCATCACATCAAGGGTTTGGCTTCCATGCTGTGCAAGGGTCTGTTGGTATCACTCAGCGTTGATCTTTATTCTTTGTGGGGGCTCTCCTTGCTCAAGGAGAGGATTTGAGATGTGAAGCCATCCCTCAGAGAGCATGGCCAGTTCTCAGTAAATATAATAACAATGATCTCATCCTGATCTTTGCCTTCCCAGCTATGGCCAGATTAAAAACTCCTGGTTTTAATACAACCTTTTTATTCCAGCTTTGGTGATTTTACATTTAATTTAGGAACAACAGATTAAAAACAACAGTTTTTAATAACCCCAGTGAGCAATGTATGAGTGTGAAACAACTCTTTGAAGTTGAGAA
This sequence comes from Peucedramus taeniatus, assembly GCA_013400575.1. NCBI lineage: Eukaryota > Metazoa > Chordata > Aves > Passeriformes > Fringillidae > Peucedramus > Peucedramus taeniatus. Next base: position 17,582 of record WBNO01007563.1, on the reverse strand, counting down.
GATTCATATAAGAGAATCTCTGATAAAAAGTTTGAATCAAGCCTTTCAGATCTGCTGAACTCTTTTCCAGCCTGTTCTTTCCTCCTTCTTCATCAGGATGTTGTCTGGAAGAGGATTCTAGAGGGTTTATTAAGTGTTTTAATCCAACAGCTAGAGAAAGGATAAACCCAAAGATGGAATTATTCACTTCTTGATATAAGGACTTTCCTAAGGGTTCACTACTTAGGATCTCTCTCAGCCCTACAGTGTCTCTGCTCCTCAGCAGAACAAGAATAATCCTTTTTTTTCTCCCCTTTCTTTGTAGATCCAACCCGGGTCATGGTGTCCCCTTTCAGCATGGATGTCACAGTTGGAGAGAGCATTGTCCTGCCTTGTCAGGTGTCCCACGACCACTCCCTGGACATCATGTTCACCTGGTCATTCAACGGGCACCTGATAGACTTTGACAAAGATGGGGACCACTTTGAAAGGGTTGGAGGGGTAAGTGTTAAATCTGACACCGTGGGTAATGCACAAAAGATTGCTAACAGGAGGAAATGGGTGAAAGCAGCAAGAAAAAGGAGAAAGGAAATGGAAAATTTTCAGCAGAGGTAGAAAACTACAAAGATTTTGCATGCTGCTCTGAGGAAGGTTTTAGAGAGCAACAGGTCTCAGGCATGGTGGCAGTTCATGTTGACATTTGTCAGGAGTGAAATTTAATGCTGAAAGGAAAATGAGATACAATTTCCAAGCCTTGCTCTTATCCCTTAAAAAAAAATCAAAAGATGAATTGACAGACTGATGCACAGGGCTCCCAGCAGCAGCCATGGCTTTTTGGGGTGGCTGCTCCTGTTTTGGCCCACAGAGCTAAAATGACAAACTTTATTAATATTCCTCAGTCCAAAGGCCACAGCCAAGAGGTTTCCTTGAGATTTCCAGTGTATCTAATGCTTTGTGTCTGGAGAGGAATTGAGAGAGGTTCTCAGCATCCAACACATCCAGAAACCTAATCAGTTCTATTCTGCAGTTAATCAGACATGCACTTGGCGTTTGGAAAACAAATTACTGCTGGTGTGTGATGCAGGATTTCCTCAGAGAGTGCTGTTCTCGTGACCTTTAACACAAAAGTGCTGGGCAGTCAAAATGCTGGCTGGGACACAAAGCTGGTATCTCCAAATTTGGGCTGGGCTTCCCTTGCTGGAGAGGTGGAAACACAGCCTGGGCCTCTGGATGGCAGAGAGGTTAAAAATTGGATATCCAGAGAGAAAAAGGAGCAATCAGAGTGAACCTGTCCTGCACTGTCACGTTGTTTTAATGGGGAAAGTGCTTAACAGCCCCAGCCCTGCTCCTTGGAGGAGCCAGAATTTTAGGGATGCTCCCTGTCTTACCTTCCAGGCAGACTCCCATCATTTCAACAGGCCATGGCTTGTACTGCTGATGTTTTCATCAGCCAGCATAAAGCAAATCCATTGGTCACAGTGTCCTTCATGTGATAATGATGTTTAGGGCTCATTAAAAAGTAATTGTAACCACTTTTCCCTACTTTATCAGCAGGATTCAGCTGGTGATTTGATGATCAGGAGCATCCAGCTGAAGCATGCAGGGAAATATGTCTGCATGGTGCAAACAAGTGTGGACAAGCTCTCAGCTGCTGCAGACCTGATTGTAAGAGGTATTTGGATTTTGCTGCTGTTGTTGGTGTTGTTGGAGAATTTCTTTTTTTTTCCCTGCCTTCTGCAATCCCTGGGCTCAGAGACAGCCCAGCATTTTGTAATTAATCTGAGAAAAAAGCTCTGAGTATGTGCTGGGGTTTACAGCATCAGCCAGAGCACGTGAAGTGTTTCAGATGCTCCCAGAACAGACCCAGCCCTGGTACCTGTCCCTGTCCTGGATGCCAGCCCTGCACCCCCTGAGCTCCTTTGTGCCATGACCTGTGCAGCAGGAGCAGCATCCAGCTATTGGCAGCATTTCTGCCAAGCAATGTTAATTCTTTTTTAGAATAAACCTGATTTAGTGACTTCACTGATATATTGAGATCTCTTCATTACCATGCACAGGTGATGTGTAAGTTTGACTTAAACAGAGATTTAATTAATTACCCTGAGTCTGTGTCCTTATGAGAAATATGATTTATATTTTCCTGCTTGTTAACTTTGGGTGCTGCTCTGTCCCTGCTACCTTGGTTCTCATAAACAGGAGGGACATTAAATTCTCACAGGGGAATGACCCTTGATGATGATAAAAGCACTGATCTTGTCACTTCCTAAAAACTCCAGGAGTGTTAAAACACTGGCAGAGGGTGCCCAGAGCAGCTGTGGCTGCCCTGGATCCCTGGCAGTGCCCAAGGCCAGAGTGGACAGGGCTTGGAGCAGCCTGGGACAGTGGGAGGTGTCCCTGCCATGGCAGGGGTGGGACAGGATGGGATTTAGGGTCCATTCTGTGACTCTCTGAGATGGGAGCAGAGCCACTCGGGCAGCAATGTCCACGGGATGGAGCACAGGGGTCTCTCCCTGCCTGCTGCTCCCTGCAGAGCCCCACTGCTTAAAAACACCCCAGCAGTGAGGCACAACATGCAGGTCTGTCCCCCACGGTGCATCCCCCCAGTGCCTCCCATCCCAGCCAGGCTGAGCTGGAGCTGCCCCAGCTTCTCTGCAGGGACCCCCTCACCCCTGTCCCCAGGAGGAGAAGCTGAACCTGGCTCTTCCTCCTCCATTCACTGGGATTCTCCCTCAACCCCTCAGGTCCCCCGGGTCCCCCCGAGGCTGTGACCATCGATGAGGTGACAGACACCACGGCCCAGCTGTCCTGGAGGCCGGGGGCAGACAACCACAGCCCCATCACCATGTTCGTGGTGCAGGCTCGCACGCCCTTCTCGGTGGGCTGGCAGGCAGTGAGCACAGGTAAGGCAGCTCCAGGTAAACCCACCCCAGGCTCTGCACTGAGGGCCAGCACGCTGCTTCTTGGTGGAGGATGGCTGATTTTTTATGTATTTAGTTCGTATTTATAGGAATATAGAAGGTGTTGTGTTGGAGCCTGGTTGGATGATAATCTCTCGAAACTCAGTTTATTGGTTGGTAATGGTCAGGGGATATGTTTATCAAGCTTTTCTCTTTTTAGATAGCTTACCTTTTTTTTTCACAGATTCTCTCAGGATAGACAGATTTTATCGGTGTAAATTTCATAAGAATAGATTGTTTCTTTCTATTTCTATTTTTTCCTATTTTGTTTTGTTCCTTTCTATTTCTATTGTTTATTTCTATTATCTCATAAGAATAGATTGTTACGTAAACTGATTTTCATTTTTAGAATTTTTTTCTTAAAGGAATAAGTAGACTTTCACTGTTACAGGATTCTCTTCATATGAAAGCTGACAGGTTTCTCACAGGAATTTATCAGGCTAGCTATTAGCTCAGCTGAAGTAATAAAGCCTGATTTTACAAGGCCTTTCTTTTAGAAGATTTTTACCTGTATCTAACACCTCAGCACCCACCCAGGGCTGCTTTGGCCAGCTTTGGCCCCTGATGTGAAAAGCAATTTCCCTGGCTGCAGAGCACTGCTCTTATTAACCAGTTTCAGGTTTGGCAACCCAAAGATTTAGGGTGCAAGTCAGTGCCATTACTCACCCATTTTTCTCATGAATGTTTAAGGGAAAACAGAATGAATTCCTATCTCTTGTTGCCATGCTGGAGATATACAACAGTAATTGTGGTCTATAAAGACATCCCTCAGGGACAGACCGTGTCATCCAGCCTGTCTTTAAGGAGAATTATTTTCCTGATAGAGGGAAAAATCCCATGATGTAATTTCTCATTCCATCAGAGGTTAATTTTGTTCCAGTAACCATTAAACAGAGACAACAGTGTGTTTCAAAAAGAGAAAAATAAAGACCCTCCAAATCTGTTGTCTTGACACTTTGTTTCCAAACTGGCAATTTTGGAGAAACTCTTTAAAGGCAGGAATTCCTGGGCTAAAAGCACAGGGGTTTCACGCTGCCTCTTTCACTTTTTTTTGCAGTTGGCAAAACGCAGAAAGACGAGAGAAAGGATTTATCAATCTTGGTACTTAGGTTAAGCCCTCACCTTTCAGGAAATGAGATTCCCCCGTGCCTTTTCCCCAGCAGTATTTTAATATCCAGGGGTTTCCTTGCACGCAGTGCCAGAGATCATCGACGGCAGGACCTTCACGGCCACGGTGGTGGGGCTGAACCCCTGGGTGGAGTACGAGTTCAGAGTGGTGGCTGCCAACCTGATCGGCATCGGGGAGCCCAGCAGGCCCTCCGAGAAGAGGAGAACTGAGGAGGCTCGTGAGTGCTGCTGGGCACAGGGGCTGAGGGTGGAATCTTGCTGGGATAAATGCCAAGAGAGCCCCCGGTTGTGGGGGAGCCCTGGCAGGTGGCTCCTCTGTTCCACAGAAGAACCGAATATGAAGGAGGAAAATAAATAAAAGACCTTTTTTAATGGAGGAGAAATGTTTAAACTGAACAATTAGAGGCTGAATACACAAGTTAATTGACATACTTTTAATATACTATTATTGACATACTTTTAATGTGCTGTTTGCCATGGCAAATTAGTCATTTTAACAGTTCCTGGCAGCAGTGTCCTGTTGCTGCACAGCTCTGTTCCCATCTCCATGTGGGTTTTGGGTTTCAAAGCTGTCACATCCATCTTCTGCATTTATCTTTTTGCAGTCCCTGAGGTGACCCCAGCTAATGTCAGTGGAGGTGGAGGCAGCAAGTCTGAGCTGGTCATTACCTGGGAGGTGAGTCTCACCCCAGCCCCCTCAGAGCCTTCTGTGGATTTCAAAGGGTTGGCAGTAAAAAACTCCAGATTGTGTGATAAAAACAGCCCAGCTGGTCAGATGGAGCTAAAGAATGGGCTGACCCCAGCCCCAGGGAAGTGGGAAGTAATAAAGCTGGGGAGCAGGGACTATGGGGAGCAGGATTTGCCACCAGCTCAGCTCCCCCTGACTCCCAGCACATCCACATGGCAAAATGTGGATGGCCAGGAGCCACCAGAGGGATAAAACAGGCTTGGAACATCCTGACCTGGTGGAGAACTGCTGTGCTGGCTCCCAGCTTCCTCCCTCCTCCTGTCTGGGATACAAGGCAGCAAAGAGCTCAGAGCCAGCACAGGGCATGCTGGCTTTCAAAGCTGCTGATGGCAGCCAGCGAGAGGAGATGCAGAGATGAGAAATGTTTAATATTCCTCAAGGCAGACGGGGTTAGAACTTTAGTCATTTGTCTGCTCATATTTTCGTGTTGTGATGCGATGCAGCTGGCATATTTCTCCTAATAATGAACTCCACTAGACATGCTAACGCTTCCATTTAGCACTATTTCTGACCAAGCTGGCAGAATGAATCGCCAGAGATATTTCTGAGGTTATTAAAAACCTATAAATGGGTTTTTGTCCTCACCACACAGCTCAATGTGCTAAATTTCCTCCTCTGTTGGACTAATTAGTTACGCCGTGTCTCCTAAAGATACTGCAATATGTTTCAAAAACACACATGGCCAGAACATCAGCCATTGGTTCGAGATGTAATTTGTGCAAAATATCATTTGTGTTTTGATAGAAGAGTGGTTTTACTCTTTTAAATGTCCAGAGGCCTTTTCTTTATGTGAGCCTTACAATACAGAGTAGGATGCAGTCACCAGTAGTAACCCGTGCTGAAGCTCCATGAACATCTCAGGGAGGGTGGCCCATAATTTTGGATTATTTTAATACTGGAACCTTTGGATTTAGTGCAGCTTCTTAGGGGGCTGCAAGCCTCAGAGTAGGAAGTGTCAGTGTGTCCAGGATGTGTTTTTTGGGGCTTCACATGTGATCCCAAATGCATGAGAGCAGCTGCACGTGTGTTGGGAAAGCAGGAACTGTGTCCTTGCCTCACTGAGCAAACCTCAGGCTCTTCACAAAGCCTAAAATTACATCAGCAGTGGAGGCTCCACCTAGGCAGGGAGGGAAAGGAAATTAGCTTCAGGAGAAGTGTCCTCTGGAGGTGCTGCTTCCTGTTTCATGGAGCAGAACGGCCCTGTGCAGGCAGGATGGGATGAATTCAGGTTGGATGTGAGGCAGGACCTCCTGCACCTCCATTTCAAGTGCTGGGTTCAGAATCCCAGGATTACCGAATCCCAGAATCACAGAATCATAGAACTACCGAATCCCAGAATCTCAGAGAATCCCAGAGTCCCAGAATCACAGAATCCCAGAATCACTGACTTACCGAATCCCAGAATCACAGAATTACAGAATCCCAGAGTCCCAGAATCACAGAATCACAGAATTACTGACTTACCGAATCCCAGAATCACAGAATTACAGAACCCCAGAGTCCCAGAATCACAGAATTACTGAATCCCAGAATCTCAGAGTCTCAGAATCCCAGAATCACACAATCCCAGAATCACACAATCATAGAATAACAAAATCCCAGAATTACCTAGTTTGGAAAAGCCCTCTGAGATCACCAAGTCCAACCTCGGAACGAAGAGGACCGTGAGGAATCCGCGGGGTGCAGCCGGGGAGGTCGGAGTGTGCCGTAGCCGCTCTTTGTCCCACAGACGGTGCCCGAGGAGCTGCAGAACGGGGGTGGCTTTGGCTACGTGGTGGCCTTCAGGCCCCTGGGCACGGTCAGCTGGATGCAGACAGTGGTGGCCTCGCCGGACGCCGCCCGCTACGTGTTCCGCAACGAGAGCCTGCCGCCCTTCTCGCCCTACGAGGTCAAAGTGGGCGTCTACAACAACAAGGGGGAAGGCTCCTTCAGCCCCGTCACCGTCGTCTACTCGGCAGAGGAAGGTAGAGATGAGCCCTCCCCGCCTCCTCTCCCTCCCTTCCATGTGTTGGTTTTCTTAGTTTTTTACAGAGACGGGGAATTGAGTTTTAAAAGATTTTATTTTTTTGTCAGTCTTGATGAAGGGTGAGGCATAAGAGATGTAAAACTTGGTGTTATTCTATTAGAGCTATTCTGTTAGCTATTCTATTAGAGGCTAGCTATTTTATTAGAGGCTAACCTATTTCTTGGTTACAATGCTTTATAAATGTTTTTCAGCCTGTTGGCTTTTGCCACACAGTGCTGCTATTACTTCTAACACCAATCACCTATATTTTTACTCCACGTGATCTTGCTATAATGCATCTTTCACAGTTCTAATTCTCTAAAATATTTGGTCTTTTTGCAAGGCCATATTTTGAAATTGTTGAAACATGGTTTTAGTTTGGTCTCTCTCTCAGCAATGTTATCTCTATTCTATTGTCTTCCTAAATCAGTACACCTTATCTCAGTGTTTGCATTCTGAGGTACAAGACTGGGTAAACTTTCTATCAAGTTTTAAAAATTCTTTACAAATCTATTTCTCACAACCATGCTGTAGGGTCTTATTTTAGTAAAGCAGACAGGACCCAGTTTCTTCATGCAGGAAAGCCAAATCTTTATTGCACAGTTCATATTTTTATAGGATTATCAGAATGCACCATGTTAGACCTGACTGGCTGACAACACACTGACACTCAGGTCATTGGTCAGTAAATGGTATTTTGTGTATCTGTCAAACTTCTTTATTTTTGGTTAGTTTACGTATTTTTTCCACTGATTCTCATGGAACAGGTTTCTTGTTTATGCAGGTGAAGACAGTTCTCTTACTAAAATAGTTTCTGTTAACTGCTTCTCCTTTCTTTAAGTCTTTCTTATGGGAACTGGCAGGGTAACTGCACCTAGCTGAAGTAGCAGGCCTAAACCATGATTTTATAAAGCCTTTCTTTAATAATATCTTTACTTGTATGTAATAGGGTCTGAAAGGATTTGGTTTCCACCTTGACACATCCTTTGATACCTCAGCCTTGCTCTGATTTATAATAAATAGCAAACCATGATTAATTCTTTTCAATAGTCATTAAAATAACATTAATCATAATGAAATCTTTTGATATTAATGGAAAAGTAATATGTAATCTGGGAAGAATTCTGTGGAGATTTAGCATGAATTAATGTCCACTGATTAGAAAATGTTCCCACTTGTCCTAATTACAGTACATGGTATCCTGGGTTGAGTTTAGTAATGACATCTTATTATTTCTGAGGGAGCACAGCCTGACAGGCCATCGGTCTGAAACGTGGACATTTGTTTGCTTCCTTCCTTGTGCAATGAGGAAAATAAATCCCCTGATGTTTGGGACTAATTGAACATAGAATTGAAAAGTCTTACTTCTATTTTTAACTGTCCCAGAGCCAACGAGAGCCCCAACCACTGTTTTGGCCAGAAGCATTTCTGCCTCAGATGTCGAAGTTTCCTGGGCTCCCCCGTGGGAGAACCAGCACAAAGGAAGAATACAGGGATATGAGGTATGGGAAACAACACAGGATCCTTTCAGCAGCAAGCCTTGAGGGGACACAGAGATGTCCTTGTGCTGCTCCTCCTGCCATGGGTGTGTTCCTGAAGGGGATTTGCTTCTCTTTGCCTCTGGTGCACAGAGATTTCTCTCACATGGTTAAAAATTCCACTGCTCTCTCACATGGTTAAAAATCCCACCATTCTCACACAAGGTTTAAAATGCCACCATTCTCTCACAAGGTTAAAATTCCACCTTTCTGTGTGGGATCTGGCTGGAAATGCAGCCCTCCCTAAAGGTGCTGCCATGGCCAGGCTTGGGGAGGGAGCGCTGCAGCCGGGCTGGTCCCCAGCAGGGCCAGGATCGTGGCAGGGAGCAGGAGCTGTCCCTGGGAGCAGATTTTGGGGTGGTGACAGGAACAAGGGGGTGCTGCCCTCCCCTTTGTGGCACTGCCACAGCCCTGCTCTGCCTCCCAGGTGCGCTGCTGGCGGCACGACGAGAAGGAGGAAAACGCCAAAAGGATCCGGACGGTCGGGAACCAAACATCCACAAAAGTCAGCAACCTGAGGGGCAATGCCCTCTACCACCTGGCAGTCAGGGCCTACAACACGGCTGGCACCGGCCCCTCCAGTGCTGCTGTCAATGTCACCACCAAAAAGCCACGTGAGTGTTGGCAGGGATGCCCTGGCGGGGTCCAGCCACTGCTCCCCTGTCTCATTTCCCAGCTCTCTTGAGTCTCAAGGAGCTGTCAGACTTCTCCTTGCCAGGTTTTTGTGCAGATTTACCAGGCTCAGCCTTTTTATTTCATTTTTTTTCCACGAGGTTCTTCCCAGTGTTAAGTAAGCAGAGCATGCAAAACTGAAATCACAGCTGTGCAGGCAAATTAAATATTTATCTCAGTGTTCAAGAGGGCTTTTTTCCTCTGGTCTCAGGCATGTTGAGCAACTGACTGAATCCCTTTTTCATTTAAAGCCCCGTGTCGTGTCACACCTCCCGTGACCTTGAGGACACAGATCAGTGGAGCAGCTCGTTAGCTTTCCAGAGGGACAGGGCTCTGGGCAGGCTCAGCTGTGCTGCTGGAAGCCCCAGTGGCACTGGAGGGGATCCAGCTGGGAATTGATTCTCCTCAGTAACGTGGTGCTGTCTATTTCTTGGTGCAGCACCGAGTCAGCCCCCCGGGAACATCGTGTGGAATTCATCCGACTCCAAGATCATCCTGAACTGGGACCAGGTGAAAGCCTTGGACAACGAGTCAGAAGTGAGAGGCTACAAAGTGAGTATTTCCATGGTACTTTCATGATCTCCAGGTCAGATCTGGGGCATTCCTCCAAAACCAGAGCCATGCCTGTGTATGTGAGCACATTTTTCCTGCAGCTCCCACCTGCAGAACTTCACTCCTGCCTTCTGTGGAAACTTCCCAAAGGCTGTAGTTGGCTCCTTAATTGCAGATAAATAAAATGCTTTTTTAATAGCTCCCATTTCCTTCAGAAGGCCAAGCCAAGAGGAAAATAAAGAGAATCCTCATTAGAAGCAGCTTTAATAGGACATAATTTAACTAGAGAGAAACCTTGGGAAGAATTCAGCTCCACCACCTTCCACAAGGGCTTCATTTAGCCCAAAAAGACGTTGCCCTGGGGTTGGAGTTGTGCAAGCATTTCCCACCAGAGCCTGAGCCAGTGAAGGACCTGGCCATGCTCCATGTTTTATTCCCAGTCTGGAATGCCAGCAGCTTGGCGAGCCTGTGCCAGCTCCCCTCAATTCCTGCACCAACTTTTGAGTGTCTTTGGTGCCCTGTATGGGCTCATCAAAAATAAGTAATTCCTCAGGGTTTTTAGTCCAAACCTCAGCAATCTGGACCAGCTTTTCACTACATATTTTAGGTTTGAAATGCAAATTAAGGAGAGGGAGAGAGAGACTCATCACCCTGGAAAAGCATCTAGAGGGTTTCTAAAACATTCTCCTTTAACTTACTGTAAGGATAGCACAACCACATGGATTTATTTCCTGAATCATAGCAAAACATTGCCTACTTTTCTTCTTTTTGCCTAGAAATCTTGTATTTTATGTCACAACTTATGATATAAATTAGTACAACTCCCACAGCTCAGGAGGTCGTTCACAAAAGTCATTTATTCTGGGAAACCATTGGTGGCACTGCATCAAATATCCCAACTCAGTTTCTAGAAGTAGCATAATAAGGAGTTTCTGACCTCTATAAAGAAGTGTTTACTTTTATAGGGGTTTATTTTAACTTGACCAAGTAAAGGTTACTCTGAGGGGCTCCACCAGGTACCGGAGCTGTGTTGGGTGCCGCTGATCAAAATCATTCTCCTGCCAGTGTCACCCCCTGCCCAGGCACTGCCACCTCTGTGCTGGTGTCCCCAGCAAATCCCACATGTCCCCTGTGTCCAACCCATGCCTGAGCATCAGGGGCAGGAAAAGAGCAGCAGCACCTCTGGACACCCTGAGGTGGACAGCTCTGAGCACAACGGGCAGCTCTGCCCTTTCTGCCTCCTCTTCTCTCTCCCTTGGCCACAGGTTTTGTACAGGTGGAACAGGGAGAGCAGCACCTCTGTCATAGAAACAAATAAAACCTCAGTGGAGCTGTCCCTGCCCTTTGATGAGGATTACATCATCGAGATCAAACCCTTCAGCGACGGCGGCGACGGCAGCAGCAGCGAGCAAATCCGAATCCCAAAGATATCCAGTAAGGATGGGGGGATTGGGCTCTGTGCCATAGGGGAATCTCTATGATAATCCAGTCCCTAATTCTGATTTCATCCCAAAAGCAAGTTTCAGCCATAAGCAACACCATCCTCAGTAGTTGTATTTGCATTTGAGGTTTCCAGATGCTTTCCCCTCTCAGTTCCATGCATTAAATGTATTGTTTCACTGCAATTCCCTATAACCAAATAAAGGATGCAGAGGCTTCTAAATCTATAAGGCTACTGTACAGCCATATCCCATTGTGTGCTGGATGCATAAATATTTATTTAGGGAAATGAGGTGGTGTAGAAGAACAAACACAAAGAGTATTTTATTACACAACATGGCTTTTGCAAAATCTCCATGTCCTATCTTCCATTAATAATGTCCCAGTTTATAAACTGCATTAAATCAGGAGCCTCTGCAATGCAGGAATATGGCATTAAAATCACAGCGATGTAAAAAAAAAACCTGGGTGGGAGCAGAGTTCTCCCCACCGTGGCTGTGTAAACCATGCAGAGGAATTTAATCAGCAGCACAGGAGAGGGAAGGGGAGCTGGAACGTGTCAGATCCCATTTGGCTCCAGGCCAGGGGTCACAGAGCAGGTACATGGCTCCTCCAGGATGGGAGGGCACAAGAAACAGCTGGAAGAAGGTGCAATTGTGAAAAAATACCAAATAATGATAAGCAGGCAGTGTGTGAAATAATAGCACTGTGAGAGGAGCCTCAACACAACAGGGACAGGAATGGAAAAGAAACCAAAAATTCAGTTGGAGAGGTGACCGCGAAGAGGAGGAGGGGGCTGTGCTTTATCTCAGGAAAGGGAATTCAAACCTTGGGGGAGGTGGGTTAAGGAGGAGCTCAGGGATTGTTCTCTGCTCACCTCTGGCTCCTTTTTCCCCCTCTCCCCTCTCAGATGCCTACGCCAGAGGCTCGGGCTCGTCGACCTCCAGCGCCTGCACCCTGTCAGCCCTCAGCACAATCATGATCTCCCTCACAGCCCGCTCCAGTTTATGACAACAATGACATCGAGGACTTCTTCTTTATAATATAAGCAACATTTAGCTAGTTGTTTTGGAGACACCCAGTACTAAGTAATATTGTGGTTTGAGTACATCTTACTACTGGAAAAAAAAAAAATGTTTATGCTTCTTTAGGAATGGCATTATACAGTACTTCCTCAAAGCAAATATAGCTTTGTCTGAAGTTTCCTTGGAAACTCTGCAATGCACTGAAAACATCTGTAATATGATGTTACCAAAGCAGTTTACATATGTCCTTATATGCATATTTTTTATTATATATTTAGTGTTTTATAGAATTTTTTAAAGTTAACATATGATGTAGATATTAATTTTTTTCCTCTGCTATAAAATGCTACGGACGACATTATCACGAAAATATTGTTTGGGATTTTTTCCTTTACGACGGAGAGTTCCAAGTTGTTCTTGGCAAATTGGCTGGAGCTGACTGTACAGTTTTACAGGGCAGAACTGATCCAGACCCGGATTGTAACAGGCTGAGTGTCACTGGCAGTTCCAGCGACTCCTGCGTTGAACCCAGTGCTTCTAACACACATTTCATCCAGAGCTCTGAGCAGGACAAACTCAAAACATGCAGAAGAGCAGAATTTTGGAAAACCACGTGGTTTTTGGTTGGTTGTGGACTACAGGACACGTAGCCAATATCCCAGCATCGTGCAGCGAGGAGGGGCTGTGAAATTGCTTTGTCTTGATCATAATTAGCAGCAAATTGGGTGGGGAAATGAAGATCCTGCAGAGCTGTGACATCTGTGGTGGCACAACAACTGGACGGCCACTGGCCTCACGTTGGGTGCACGCCCGGCTCAACCCTTTGGAGATTTAATTCCAAGGAAATTCCTCACATTTGGGGATTAATTCCAAGGAAATCAGAACACGGCCACTGTGAGACAGAAAGCTGCTCTGGGCTCGTTCTTTGGGACACAACTGCTCATCCTTGGTAACTCCACTCTCCAGGCAACGCTTGGGAATCTGGCCCGGAGCGGGAGCGGTGCTGCCCCGGCTCCGGGTTATCCCTGGAAAAGTGGGAATCTCCCAGAGATCCCCACTGAAAGTTTGCCTTTCCTTAGAAACTCTTCCCAGATGCCTGGAGGCAGAACAGTCACACCAGAAAACGACAATATCCACACTGGAATAATTCTTCTCAAGAGAAGGACTGTTTGTTACTACGGGGAATTTTGTAAGTTCAGACGGGATAACGCTGGAAAAGGCAATGGAATTTTCTATACAATTTTCAACTTTCAATGCGCTGCAGTGGTTTTTTCTTTTTTTTTTCTCCTGATAGCTTGAATTTGCCTGTAACTTGTCTCTTTTGCTTACAAAATAATACAGTTAACTTTTAGACCTTCTAAATATATTTATTCAGTAACTCATAATCAGGATTCCACTTGTGTAAAAGTCAGGGTTGTTGACCAGAGAAATATTGTCAGTATTTCAAGCTGTGTTCCTTTCTTAGTTTGATATGGTTACTTCTATGTAAAAAAAATAAAATCATAAAAACATTTAAAAAAATCCACAAAACAAGAAAAATGAAATTAAAAAAAGCTTCTGTAGTTTTCTCCCCAGTGTAAATGATATTTATCAGTGATCTAGCAGATGTAATCTTTTTTTAAAGGTATTGGTAATAAATATTCTGTCATTTGTAAAGATACCTGTCTTCCAGGACCTTTTTCCTCCACTTTGTGTTCTGCCCAGTGAGAAATTTCCCCTCAGAGTCTGCTGGGACTGTCATTGATGTGAAGATACAAGAGTTGGTTTTAATCAAAACTTTCTGAAGTCACAAAAAAAAAATCTATTTATACACCTCTAGTCTAATTCTGCTCCCAAAACTGACCAAAAAACATAAGTGAATTTTGGGTTTGTTTTGTAGAGCTGTCCAAGCTCATGGGGATGGTGCTGTTGGAGCATCCGTGACCCTGTGGCTGGAGCAAAGCCCTTCCAGGCACTGCCTCTGCTTATCTTGGGGATTCCTGAGGATTTTGGGAGCAGGTCTTGGAACCACTCAATCCACACCAGCCACATTTCCAGTCCTTTCAGGGGCAGGAGTTGAATGGCGCTCTCTGCATTCCAATGACGTGCTGTCAATCAACCTCACAGCCACGCCCCTGCTGGTCCATTGGCTATTCAACCGCTGTTAACCATATATGGTCAACGTTCTAGCAGTTTCTTTGTTCTTTGCACTCTCATTGGTCTGTAGCCCTGTCTCTTTACCTTTGTGTTTTCCTATTGGTCACTGTAATCCTTTTCCCGCCCACACCTTCAGGTGATTGGTTGTTGCTGTTGGCCCCGCCCCTTTGTAGCCATATATAACCCTGGATCCTCTCCCTCTCTGTCATTGTGCCTGGGCCCTTTCAGTGTGTGGGTGACATAAACTGGAGATCCACACAAAGACAGATTTAAATAATCAGCCCTCTCAGATAACAGCTGCTGCTGAGTGTGGTGTTTGCTGCGTGCTTGGTGGAGCCCTCTCCTCGTGGGGACACTTCACGGAGGTTTTGTAGCACCCTGCCACCTCCCCACGCTGCAACACACCTCACAACGAAGGAGAAAAATAAACCAGCCCTGTAGCACAATTCCATTTTTAAAAAGAAAAGTAAAGTTGCCATTTCCAGAAGCAGCTCCTGGGGGTGCTGTCCTGGAGGCAGCAGGGCAGGAGCAATGAGGGGGTTGGGAGCTGGGTTTGAAGCGGAAAAAATGAGTGAATAATTCTGTGCTGTGGGGGTTAGGGGCTGGAGATCAAAACCTGAGACAGCCCTGGGTGTGGCCTGGGATCCAGATTCCTTTTTCCCCCTGGGAGCTGCCGGGAATGAAGATTTTGCTCTAGAGATCAGGACTGTGAGGAGAAGCTCGGCCAGGAGTCGTCCTCATCCTGCACCCTCAGTTCTCCAGGATGTGAGATCCCAGCACACCCCTGCACTAAAGGTGAGCGGGCTGGACCTGCAGCCTGGCTGGGGAAATGCAGCTACTCCTGCTTTACACCAGGTTGGATTCATTTACCAGAGTGAGTAGAAGGGTGGCTGCTGGCTCTCCAAGCCATCCAGCCCTGCCTGTCACCAGGAGGACTCATCCTGGAAATACCAAGGACCTGACATGCAAAATATATGTAAATATATTGCATTCATCTCTGCAATAGCTTGCCATGAATGGGAATGGAGTTACATGCAGAAACTTTATTTATTAGGGCACTTGAAGGCATGACATGGAATACATTTCAATAAGTGAATTCTCTTTAGTCTCATTTTTAGGATTTTACTAATGAAATTCTGATTTTACAGTGTTCAAGTTGGGCCTCTCAAATCCATTAAAAGCACATGCAGGACAGACATTGGAGGTGCAAATGTTATATTAATGAGCTGCATTAAATTTGATGGAGCAATGTTACTTCACCCAGATGAGAACTGGCTCATTTATTATAATTATTTTTTAGCCTGTAGTACCTGGGAACTCCATTTCTTTAGGCACCTTCCAAAGAACCTGTTGGCTGGATCAAATCTTTATTTTTATTCTTTGTTAACATGTTTAACCCAGCTCCATGGACAGGAGGCTTCTTGGAATTAGAAGGAATTCTGCAAGACCAGGAGGACTTCATGGGCCACAGCCAGGGAGGTCAAAGCCTGAGGTCTGGGGCAGGAGGTTGATTTGGGAACTCCCACAGAACACAGGGACATCAATCAGAAACTGAGGCTGTCTCACACCCAGGCCATCTAAGATGGAACAACAGAGAGCCAAGAAAACCAGGCTGCAATATTGGGCTTGGATTTTCAGAATTACTGGAGTAGCACACCCAGGAGGAGCCCAGCTCGTTGCAGTCAGACTCTTAAGAGCACCAGGCAGTCCTTGGCACATTTCTTTAATGGTTTCACATTTGCAAACTCTGTTCCCAGGCTGCTTTGTTTTGTCAGTGCAATTGAGGAAGTTTATCTGTTTATGCCATTTTTCTCTTTTTTTTTCTTTCTTCCTCCCCTTAAGCTTTAATCTCTGGTGGCAGGAAGCACAAACAATGCCTTGTTGTCCTCTTGCAGAAGCTGCCAGCTGATGTCAGAGCCTGGATGGGAAAGGAGCCCCCTGTGAGGGTCCTGTGCCTGCCCAGTGCTGAGGTCCTGGGGAGCAGCCAGCTGGGCAGGGGATCCATCCCATCCCATCCCATCCCATCCCATCCCATCCCATCCCATCCCATCCCAGCAGGATTCCCTCACTCAGGAGTGCAGGAATCCCAGGTGAAACTCTGGTTTATACTGAGATGTGCTTCCTGAGTGTACAGAAGGAGCAGGCACAGTGTAGCTTTGCTCACAGGAGTAATCAGGTGCACAAGCAAATGAACTTTTGTCTTAAATAACCAACAAAATCCAGAAGTTTTTGGTGTTTTATAAAGTCCTGAGACAGCTCAGAGAATCACAGAATATTCTGAGTTGGGCAGATCCCACAAGGACTGAGTCCAGCAGTCTCTACAGGGATCAAACCCCAACCTTGGTGTGATCAGCACCACGCTCTGGGCAGCTGAGCTGATCCCTCCATCCCAGAATGGTGCTGTGCCACTGGCAGAGCAAGGCTTTGAGCAGTGCAGAGGACTCTGGCTGTGCACTGTCCCCACCCAGGCTGGTCTGGCTGTACAGTCACCCCTGCCTTCACCCAGGAATTGCATTTCCATGGATGTCTTCCAGGTGGAAATTCACAGTTTCATTACAAAGTGTAGCAGCAAAGGCCAGGTGAGTGTCCCTGCTTCCTGGTGGCCTTGCTGGGCAGCACTGGGGGTGACAGCTCTGGGTGCTTCACAACTTTTTTCTTCTTTTCCCACTGTTTGACCCCTCTTGGTCACCTTGCTGCATCCACAGGGCTGTGCCAAACCCAGTTTGCATCTCCAGTTGTCAGAGCAAGGTAAAGCAAACATCCAAAAGATTAGGCTGCCAGCCAGAAGAAATGAATCCTTTAGTTCTTTCCCAAGCTTTTTTTTTCTTTTTTTTTTTTGCCCTGCACAAGCCCTTGTGCCATGAACTTCAGCACGTTCTGTTTGGTAACAAGGCACCTGGTGGAGGCAAATTCTCCTTCCCACTGGGAGCAGGGACACAGAGGTGACACAGAGCCCTCTCCAGCGTTGGTGGGGGACGTTGTGGAGCCTCTCAGAACACGGAGTCATCGAGGACACTGCAGGAGAGGCCTTCAGCCAGGCTGCCCACCTCGGTCTCCGTGGAGCTGGGGCAGGTCTGTGCTCTCTGCAAAGCAAACACCCCTTGGAGATTGGAGCTGGGAGGGTGGCTTGGGCTGGGGGAGAGCTGAGAGTTCAAACTGGTGCATTTACAGAGGGATTAACCCAAAATGTTTCATGGTTTAGGAGCTCAGAAGCATTGGGTTCAACAGGAGGATTTTCACTTTCCGGCTGAAGCTCTCATGGAGCTGCTCATCCTCTGTTCCTCCAGCCCTGCACCCCCAAATTCCCCATTTGCCACATTCTACCACAGTGGCCACCCCTCTGTAGCCAAGGACACAGAGCCCAGGAGGAGCTGGAGGGCACAGAATCATGGAATCATTAAG
>WBNO01007561.1:0-45991 GCA_013400575.1 Peucedramus taeniatus | reverse complement strand
TTATATTATATTATATTATTATATTTATGCTGTGCTTGCTTTAAGTCTCATCCTTCTGTAGCACAACAGTGTAAAGGCAGCACTCTAAGACTCTGGGGATAAAAAAGAAGAAAGACATCTTGAAAATTAGGTATTACAATTAACGTGAGTGTCTCCAGTCACATGGTATGTTTCAGCATTTCTTAATGGATTCCTTGGGCAAAGTGAGTATTTCAATGCTTACTGCTCTTACTGGTTGTCACAGAAAGGGAGCAATCTGAAGGCTGTTTCAATAAAAAGAAAGAACATTACATTGCAGTAGTGACAGATTCTTTTTTCTCGCCCTCCCTGTTCTTCCTGTTGTTTTTATTCAGAGGAGTTTGGAGGATCACTGAAGTCAAGTTATAATAATTTCCAGAACTAAAGTTTTTTCCTATTCTAGAAGATTAGAATCCCTATTTTTCTATGTATCTCATGCTCATGTGAATAGTATTGTACAAAAAGCACAATTTAATTAATGTAATAATTGGCCTAAATGACATCAGCAGCAGAAAACCACAAGAACATTGTTTTTTAGAAAAAAATTATCTAAGTAGCCCACTTTTATCAGGTCTTCATGTCCTGCTGCAGGTAACAGCACAGTGCCTTATCCTTTGGACTGGAATATTCAGATTTGGGTTTTGAGTGGGGTTTTTATTTTATTTTGTATTTCTGCATCTGTGCAGAAAGGTTGCATCTCCTTCAGGCCTTGGGCAAAATGATTTTTTTATGATTATTAGACTGTGTCTAGTTATTCAGTGCCTCTACTTATGACTCTGGAGTTACCTGATTTAAAAAGGCATTAAACTCTTTATTTTAATTTATCTTTTTATTCTAAGGAGTGGATAATCTAGTTAGGTGGGCTATGAAACTTTGGCATAAATGCTCCAAGCAGATTGAATAGACCAAACCATTTCTTTCAAAATCTTCGTGTTTTATTCTGTGCCACCAAGGGAGGTCAGCTCTGATGCCCTACATGATCTTCATGGCAGGTCATTAGAAGAAACACAGTTTTCTCTGTGGTTATGTTCTTTTGCTGTGGGGGTTTAGTAGTCTCTCTGTTCTTTGCTATGAATTGGTTGGTTCTTGCTACAAGCACACCAGTATGTTATTATATTAAAAATAAATAAACAGATAAAATTGGTGGCCTGTTAACATGGGGTCTTGGTTCCATGTGAAGCACTGTTTTTTATGTAAGAAGACTGGCTATGGCTTAAGATACCAAGATCACTGTTCTGACCCTCACTCTCTAACAGCTTCCTCACAGCCCCAAGCAAGTCACTTTAACTTTATTCTCTGAGAACTGTAGATCATAATGTTATTTTCAATATCTTGCAGGGCACCGGAACACAAAAATTCTGCTGGCTAATCTGCAAGGAGAAGGTAGCATGGCAAAGGAAAGACACATTATTAGCCATAAGTTAAAACCAAATGTGATTAAAATATCAATAAAATCATATGTGTTTCAGGGAAATGTATCCTCTGAGTAGCTAACAGAAAACAGCAGCTATTATATGCTGTCAGGAGTGGAGAATTAAAATGTCAAATGTGCTCTGCTTTGCCACAGTTCTTGATGCACTTGTTGTGTGCTCCAGCTCTCAGATTGCTTTTGTGTCCCTCTCTGGACTGGGAGTGTCTGGCTCATGCTGGAGAGCCCAAGCAGAACACACTCCAGGGCTCCAGCTGTGCCCTCCCCTGTGCCAGAGGGAGGTGGGAATCACTTCCCATGAGAAAGTCACATGTAGTGCTGAAATAGTGACTACCTCCACAGTTCATGCTCTTACAGAGCTTAGCACCATTTCTCTCTTTAAAACTACTGAAGAGGTCTCAAACACTTTAGGATTGGAGCTACATTAATTCAGCATTTTTTGCCCTAAGGAGCCTGCAGGGTGGAGGATTCTGTAGTATCTTATGTGTAGAAAGCCCAGGGTAGGTTTCTTTGCTGTTAACTGCTAAGGACCAGTCTCTCTGTGGAACAATTTCATTCATGTTCTTGCAGTGCATCTGATTTATTAGTTGCTAGAGAAATAAAATCATCTGACTCTTCTCATGCATATCTTTTATTATTGTTAATATTAAAAGTTTTCTAGCAGAGACAAAACTGCTGTCAGCAGTGGTATAGTGGGAGGGATGCTGCTTTCCAGCTGTGCCTGGCAGTTGTATAGGAAAACAACTGTGGGAGAAGTCACCTATAAAACAAATAAAATGGCTTGGCATTGATAAATACCATGGCAGTTATGTAGAACTTAGGAGTGATAGTAAATGGGAAAAAATGAAAGCTCATTTACTGAAACACATGAATATTGTAACCAAAAGAGTAAGACCCTGCTTGTCACTGCTGTTACACATCAGTGCAGTATTCCAGTACTTGGTGTGCTGATCACAGCACAGGAAAATAAGGTATATTACTTTGCAACTTGTCAAACAGGTCTGTGAAATGTGGAACTAATCTAATAGGTTATTTTTCTAACTGATGATGTGGCACAATTGTTGTAAAAATATGTACATTTATATAAATAAGTCTTCAGTCACTTTGGAATAACATCTGTACAGGTGAAATCCTTATTTCTCTGGTTATGCTCTGGTTTGGTGAAAAACTGTTTTTATGTAAGGGGCAGCAATCAGATCTTAAAGTACATAAGCAATCTCTTGTACCTGACTAACATTTAAAAATGTCTTATGGAATCTGTTTCTTCCTTTGCTCTTAGCCATTTGAACTTTCCTGTTGTCAGGAAAATCTATAAAAAATGACAAGAAGATTCTGGTGTATACACAAGTGAACTTTGAGCTCTTCTGAGACAGTGGTCACAGGCAAAACCTAAACATTTCAGAACTGTTGTTGTTATTATTATCATTATTATTATTATTAATTATTTAGAAAGAACCAATGTCTGATGGTTTACTGCACTTGATATTCAAGCTAGAATATCTTGAATTCCAGCTAGATTAAGCTAGATTCTAAAAACAAATGCCTGTTCCTGCAAATATTACCCTAAAGTAGCTGGTTTCTGGAGTGGGAGATAGGGTGTTTCTTAAGATTCATGCTTATTTACCCAGCAGTATGTTTTGGACAGCAAACTCAGTAGATCATTTTTAGCTGCTATTTGGTAGTGGTCTGTATGCAAACATGTCCAAATTTCTGTGGTCTTCAGCTACTAAGACTGTCAAAGTATTTCTGCAGGAAATAAACCTCATAAGAAAGTCAAGGTTTCACTTTTGAACTCCAGCAAGATGTTTTTCCTTAGTAAATACAATACTGTTGTGTGAGTAAAGTATTGCTCATTTTGTGTTTATCTACATCTATTTCTAATGCTTTAGCTGCATTTCTGTATAATTTAGATTTTATGCAATTTTTGGAGAGGACTTAGAAAGGCCTTTTAAAAATATTATCATGGCATTTATTTCCTGGATTAAGTATCAGCCAAGGTATGGTCTGGACAACATGTATTCTGTGAATGCCTAAATGGTTATTGCATTGAGGTTTCAGGTAAAATTACAGACTTTATTATAAATTTCTAAGAAGTTACTTTTAAATTGCATTTGACATAGCCTTCGATTCTCAGTAGTTTAGGAGGTGACATCCAGTATGAAATATATCCAGAGACCCCAGGTACTAGACTTACAATAAAATTGCTTTCCTGATTCCATGGTGTGCTTTATAGAAGCTTTATAAAAATGTTGGTGTTGTTTTTTTTTTTCAGGACTCTCTTTTGGTATTTGGAACTTCTTTTATCTAAATGTTTATCTGTTATAGTATTAGTAAGTGACTTCCTATTCAGAAACTATATACAATATTCACAAAAGTGCAAATAATTTATATTAAGAAGGCTGTACCTCTCACTGTAGGTGTCTGAAGTTGCTGTTCAAATGGATAAAAATAAAAGCTATTTCTTAGGCATATTATGTTTTATTTAATATTTTTCAACATATTTAAAGCAGCACTGCTATATTTAAACCAAAATTTAAGACTGAAATCTCATATTCACATATAATAATTGTATGGTGCAGAATAAATCATATGTGGTGTATGTGAAATGGTTGGGTCTGAACAGTAAAGGCAGCAGTTTTGCTGTTTGATTCCTGAAATCTTTAAATATGAAAATAAATGTATAATTCTGCTTGGAAGAAAAGCAGCAGGGGCTGGTTGGACTGCTGCACACCTGTCAAGCTTTCTGCTGGAGGAGTTGGCAGGCTTCACCAAAGGTCAGAGAGGATATCTAGGGGATTATGGATCCCCTTTGTTGGCAGATGCTACCTGATAACCCTTGTTCCCAGCACCAGCTCAAGAGGCTGTGCAGGTTTTTACCAGCCAATTTGCCAAAGCACTAAGAAAGAGCAAAATATCCCTGCAATTATCCTGACAAAGCAGGTCCAGTCCAGAGAACCTCAGGCTAAAGCTGGTTATTCTCATGGACAAAAATTTAATCGTGCAATATCCAGGGATTTTGTTGTACAGTTACTCTTTTTAGATTTTGCAGTATTCTTTAATATCAGATATGACAGCTTTGCTTTTTCTCTCTTGTGTTTCTGAGTGTGTATAAAACCCCCAATATAAATATATATGGAAACAAAAATGTTGAAATGATGGAGCTGAACAGAGCTACAGGGATAGCCAAGATCTCCTCTGTTAAAAAGATATATTTTGAATTTTCTTTATTTCTGTGTCACAAAGATTCACATCCTCTAAAGCGTATTATTAAAAGTTTTTGTGACCATGCTCAGACAATTTATACCAAATAAGTCTGATGAAAGAAAATTATTGAGCAAGACAGAACACTATGTAAATATGATAAGCAATACTTCATGTCCTTGCTAATTAAGAAATGGAGCAAGAAAATATTTCACTCATTTTTCCATAGTAATGAGTTTCTAATTTTAATTAAAAAAAATACTTAACTAAATTACAGAAAACCAGTCCACTTTCTTTATCCCTCTGAAATATTTTATTAAAACCCTCTCATTTCTTTAGAAGTTAAAGAAATTGTAAAACAAATTGATAGTTACATTGTCACAATCACATTATCAGAAATATATTTAGAATAGGTAATTTGATAATAAAAAACATTGTGCCTCTTCACAAAGGCAAAAAAGTTGGTAATAATAAGCATATAAAAAAAGTTATGCTTAGAAAAATAAAACCTAAAATAATGCAATTTTTAAGCAAAGAATGAGCTATGGTATTTTTTACTACGTCCACTTTTGAAATACTGTGTACTTAATACACTTTACATAGTTTTAAGTTAGCTGCCCCAATATCCAAGCCAAAATGAAATTGTTCATAGGCAAATAAAGACCTTTGTATCACCTGCAACTGGTAGCACTAAACAAAATTAGATTAAGTAAGGAAGAGAATGATTAAGTCTGAAGAAAATTGACTCAGTCAATTGACTCAGCTGATGATCTCCTGCTACGAAAGAGTGGCCAAACAAGAGGGGTTTCACAGAAAAGCAAAGTAAGTGATCAGGGACTTTTAATAAGGTATTCTCATGGGGAAAAAAGTGTAAATAAGAATGAGATTGCTTTTCTTTTCTTTTTTTTTTTTTAGAAAGTGAAATAATAGTAAATTTATATTGAAGTTGACCTAATAATATGAAAAATAATATATAGCGATCTTCAGAATTTTTGATCATAATTAATTTCAGTTTTTTAAAAGACTGTGAAGATGTCCACATCAAGGCTTGTCCTAATCTCTACTGTTAGAAATAGATATTGATCAGGTGTTACTGCACCTGGTATGATAGGTATGATATGGGCTTCTTGCATCTGTTTCTGAAACATCTATTACTGTTAGGAACAAGATACAGAGACAACTAACAATATGTGTAGTAGCAGACTTGAATTTCCTTCTGATTAGGATAAGCTCAAATCAGTCAGTGGCTCACTGCTGTCTCCAAACCAAGACTATCAATCTATGACCACTTTCAGTAGCTATAGTTTTTGCATCCCCCATTCATAAAAATAAATCTGTTCAGCTGGATAATCTTCGTTTCAGTCTTTCTGATTCTCCAAGGAATTAATCTTGTTGTCCAAATGATCCCTTTAGAAATGAGCTGAACTTTTTTGTTGTTTAGTAGCTCAGTAAAATGCGCTTGAAATGCAGCAATGGCCATGAGTATTTTGAAGACTTCATTACTCTTAATGTTAAATTCCTCAGCAATGGGATCTGTGGATCCCATTTCTGGGATTCTGGTTTTAACTTGCATTGTAAAATGCCTTATGGACTTTGTATTATAGTAGGAAATAATATTAGTGTATTGTGATTCCCTATGGAAGAAAAAAAAGGAAAAAATTATCAACATTTTATTTTTGAAGTTCCAACTTTCCCCTTGCTCACATGATGGAGACTACCCTGGCAAAGGAGGGAAACACTGAAGGTCCATCTATTGCCTACTCAACAGGCCTGCACAGAAAACTCACTTGTGAGGTTCCTGCCCTTGGGGACTCGTAGCTTGTTTGATCACACCTACACACAGTTGTTTCTGAACTGCATCAGCTTCCCACTATGGCAGTGGAAACAGAGGAGGGCAATTCCAGATGGAAATTCATCTCACTGATTTCCCTGAGGAAGATCCCATTTCTTTTGTTGTGTGTAGAGGCAGTTTATGGTAATTATGGTGTAATTATGTTCACCTAATTTTAGATCTCTGTAGGCATTTGTAGAGCCTGGTTGGTGTGCCATATACTAAAGCAGCTGCTTTAGAGTGAGATGAATCATGTCTAAAAATGCTCATTCCTCCCCATTTACTGTAAGGGAAGTCTGTGTAACTACCTCTTAAGTAAATGTCTCAGTTTTCTGCGGAGGAGAATAATTAGGCCATCAGCATTTTCTGTGATGAAGGATGTAGTCTAAATTCTTCTCATAAGGGCTGTTCCACTTGGCCTAAACAATTAAGATCCATCAACTAAAAAAAGAGAAGAATTTTAATGAATGTTAAGATTAAAAAAAACCAGAAGGAAAAGTTGATTGTCACAGTTAATTAGCCATACTACCAAGGAACACTAGTTCTGGTTTCAGAAAGTGCTGAGCAAAAAGGTACAACAACGACTGGAAGTCAGAACTACCATCACAGATAAATGCCCTAAAACTAAGCCTTGCACTGAATCTGTCTCTTTCCTAGCAAATATTTATGCAAAGTGGAAATTAGAAAGGATTTAAAGTTGCCTGTAGGGTCCCTGGAATACCTTAGACTTGTGCTTGGCAAACTGTGCTAGTTGGGCTGAGCCTGGATGGGTTTGAATCACCTTCTGCAGAAGAAGGACTTGAACAAAGGTGTCCTCACACATTTCTGAGCATATTCCTTAAAATCTGAAAGGCAGAGAAGAACTAGGGAAACAATCACCATTCATTCCCTTCAGCAGTGTTTTGAAGGGCAGTACTCATTTCCCCCTGACTTCTGGAGGACCTGGCTCATGCTCCTACCTGCAGATGTTGCACCAGGTGCCACCATGCCTGGGTGAGGTTCCTGCATGTTGTAGAGTACAGGCTGATTTTGAGGAAGGGGTTTCCTATTCCTTATTTTGTGGAATTTCACATGCAGCAGATCTATTGCTACTGCCTTTTATTTTGTGCAATCCAATTCTTCTCAGCATTGCCATCAGCTTCTCTCAGTACTGTGGATTCTTTCTGGGAGATGGGAAAAATCTCTGTGTTGCTTAGTCCCTTTAGTGCTGAACCTTTCCAGCACTCTTCCTACGTGACCAGACCTCTTGAATCACAAAGGACATACCTTCTGTCAGCTCACAGAAGCATTTCAGTCTCATCTGAAAGTCTGAAGGTTATTAAAATAAAGGGAGATAGAGTATGCATATGTGCAAATTACTTTTTCACAGAGCAAAAGACAGCTCCAAATGTGTTTCTTCGTTATATTCTTTTCATTACTTAGTGTGCTCCCTGTGTGAGATCTGTTTCATCTTTCAGGCATATAGTCTACCCTCAAAGTAAATGACAGAGGACACTATATTCTATGAAATAGTGCTAATGCTATAGCTAAGAATCATTAAAAATAAATAAGTAAACCCAAACACTTCCAATGCACTTGACAAAAAAAGTAACGTAATTTTAGTCTGTTCAGTCTAGAATATGATTGACAGTAAGATATTTATATAGAACTTTTCATTTTGAACAATCTATATGTGGTCTGTAAAGAGAAAATGAGTTTCTGTGCCACCTTCAAACAAGCAATGAAACATAGAACAGTGAGAGAATAGGAATCACCTGACCAAAACCAAGCTTTTCCAGACACTGGAATTGATTCCTTATTATTTCTTGATGATTTTTGCCCTTTGTTTAATCTGAATGAATGGACTAATAAAGTAACACATCAGTTTTAAATGCTGCCACTGAGCTGTTTTGCTTGCCAGTTTGCTGTGTGAATGTATACTTTCATAAGCAGACGTTACCATGGAATTTTTTTATGTTAAACTTTATCATCATAAAAATATGCATGCTATTGTCACACAAGTGTTAAATTAAATACTTTCATTTATTGGTGGAAGGAACTAAACAGTAAGGAAACCCAGAAAGAATCAAGGATAACACTAAAGATGAAGATAAAAATTTCAGATGCTTTAGTAATTGAATAATGTAAATTTTGAGTTATATTTTTTTTAAATTGCAAGCTTCTTTTTTTTAAAGAATTCTCCTACTGAACTTTTTTGTATTTCCAGAAGGAATTGCAGTATGTCATTCTTCATGTGTGAAGTATGCAATTATGAATTAATATGCAGCTATGAAATTTAGGCACACATAAAACCAGGTAATATCTAATATCTCTGCTGTCTTTATTTCACTTTCCTTTGAAACATATAGATTAGCTACAGCCACTTGGACTAAATGAACCTGACCTCCAAAAGCAACCCCATTTTTTGATGTCTGGAAAAATTATTTTATTTTTTAATTACTATTTTTCCCATTAATAAGCTTTAATAATGCATGCACCATAAGGCAAAAAAAATGTTCTTTGAGGTGCTTGTTGAAACTTCTATATATTTTCTGTATAACCTGAATTTAAAAAAAGGAAAATAAATTAATTCTGTCTAGAAGCATTTGTAGTTTGTGATCATTTACTGGTTTTCTCAGAAATAATTGTAATTATGGTGTCATTTGTAACAGAACACAGAAAAGTATATCTTCATTAGCTGGCACTTATTTCAGGCTGCACAGACCCTTGTAAATGTAATTTACAATGAGCCACCCATGAAGCCTCATATTTTGCTAGTGAGTGTTATAAGGCTGTACAGAAAAAACCCCAAACAATCTTTCTCAGGTCTTTTGAGACCTGTCCGAGTAAACATTTTGGTATTTATAACACAGACCATGTAACACACTGAAAGACATGACTGGGCATCTAGTGGGTTAAAATTATATTAACTTTTATTACCTTTTGAAAAATTCCTTTGCAAAGACTCATTCTTCTGCACTGAGCAAAAGTGACTGATTTTTACACTAAACATACTTTATTCAAATGGAAACTTAGAACATAAAAATTTGATAAAATTTATCTCTAAATAATCTGTGTATAGTTAGACCTGAACATTTGCTGTATGCAAATTTTTTTTCTCTCCAAAGAACAATGATAAAATGTTGGCCTGTGACTTGGGTTAGAGGACACATGAGTCATCAACATGCCATGAGAATATCCAGATGTCAAATCAAATTTATCATTTGTGTTAGCAGACTTGTTTAAGTAGAAATAATTATTTCACATTGGACTTTAGACAATTAGGTCAAAACTTCATTTAAAAATGGAGAGAAAATAAATTGCCATTATACAGTGCCCACACTACTTCAGGTCTTACCTCAAACTTCTGTCTTGGTGAGAGAAATCACTATATTCTAAAAGAATTTATGAATAAAGAAGAAATTTCCAGATTCTTAGGCAAATAAGTAGATTAAGAATATGTGTAACTTGCAAAATATAAATATTCTTATAATGAATCATTAGGGTTTATTCACTTACATAAAATCCTCAGTTTGGGTGAAACCACTGCAAGCTGAATTATAACTCTACTGGTGTTTGGACATTTCTAAGTGAGTATATTCTTTTTTCCAGGAAAAGTATGCCTCTCCAAACTGTTTCTTGCAATTTCTAAGTAGCTTAGATAAAATAGCTTCTAGATTTTGCTGTTCTTATGATTCCTGAAACCAAGGCTGTAAGTAAAAACTAAAAAAAACCAAACCACAGAGGCAACACTCCACAAAAATACAGAGGTAAAACCAAAACCCAACAGCAAACAGAAAAACAGTAAATTAGACTAAACTCACCATTTTGCAATGGAACAACTAAAATTGGTATGTGGAATAACTGTTTCTTCACCATTTAAATGTGGTTGTTCCCAGTGCAGATCCCAGTAGAGTTTCTAGGAGGACAGCAAAGAGCTGTTCCTCTGGGTCAGACCTTTTCTTGCCCAAATTTTCCTTTTCTCATTGACTTTGTGTCCACACAGGGCACCTGGGGCAGCCAATGCCCTGCAGCAAGACCTGTGGACCTGGCAGTGGCTGGAAGAAGGGCAGAAATGAGTTTGTCTTTGCAGCATCCAGACGGATTCCAGTTTATTAACCCTAATGAAGACTCTTTAGCATCCATCCTTATAGCCCCCTTGGAAGCCTTTTGACTCAGATGGAGATAAAACTGAAACCATCTCCTTAGGAGAGCTAAAGGACTGCCATCCAGAACCATGAATGAACTGCTTAACCAACACCAGCTTTTAACTTCTCTGAGCAGCTGCTGAGATCCTCAGTAATTACATAGCTCTACAAAAGACTGCAGTTTCAATGTGTTGTGTGGGGGAGTCTGTATTCAGTTCATTTACTCTGAACAGCTATTCCACAGCTGAGATAGGAAGTTATCCTTTGTCTTTTTGTCTCTGTTTAACATATAATTATGGTTTCTTAATTGCATTTTAATACCATCTGATTTTTAATTCTACATGTGCCCTCTAGGTACACTATAATTCATGCACAAGATGAATGTATTTTTTTTTATTTTAGCATTTTTGCAAATAGGTAGTTTTGTTTGATTTTTAGTTACAAAATGTATTTTCAATTATTAAAAAAATGCCTAGGTCAATTTTTCTTATACATTTCAGCAATGTAATTAAAACTCTCTAATTCAGAAGAAAATAAATTACAAAGTCTTATGACTACACAGCAGGTCATTGAGTGGTAAAAATCATGATTGTGCTTAAAAATGCTTCAGTTCAGTTAAAAATGCTTCCTGTATTAAGTACTTGCTGAAAGAAAGGATTAGAATGTAGTTAAGCATTGGACAGGTCATGCTGTGCACCCATAAAATAGGAAGGTTATAAATAAAAAGGCTAATATAAAGGATATAGCTATTGTGGGTGTTTAACTGTTTAGAAAGTAGAAAGCAACAAATCAGGCAAGGATTTTAGTAAATCTTCAACAGGTTTTCTGTGTGCTGATGTGTACAGTAATCTGAATAAGTCTTCCTAGTGCAGCAGACCATGAACTGAAGTTGTTCTTATTAACTAAAACTGGGTCATCTAACTCACCATACTCCTGCCAGAAGCACACTACAATAGTCATAGAACCATAGAGTGGTTTGGGTTGGAAGGGAGATTAAAGATCATCTCATTCCAATCCCCCTGCCTGGGTAGGGACACATCACTAGACCAGTTTGCTCAAAGCCCCATCCAACCTGGCCTTGACCACTCCCCAGGGATGGGGAGTCCACAGCTTCTCTGGGCAGCCTGTTCCCAGTACCTCACCACCCTCGCAGGAAAGAATTTCTTCCTTCTCTCTAATCTACATCCACCCTTTTCCCTGAGCCTTCTCTCCTCCAGGCTGAACAGCCCCAAGTCTCTGAGCCTGTTTTCAAAGCCCAGCCCTTGGGTCCTCCTCACGACCCTCCTGGGCTCGTTTCTGCAGATCCGTGTCCTCCTTGTGCTGGAGGCCCCTGAGCCACATGCAGCTCTGAAAATAGTTTTGCAGTATAGGAACTATGTTTGAGTCTTACATGGGTCACTACAGAAATACTTTTAGAATATGGTACCAGCTAATGGTAGCAGTGCAGAACACCTTGATTTGAAAGCAATTCTTTCTGCCAGAAACTTCTGTAGAAAAAATCTGGGTTTAAGATTTGAAGAAGAGGTTAGAAGTTAAGGAACTGGAGAGATGATGTACTAGAACTCATACATATTTTATTTCTTCTAATACCTCACTTTTCACCCCACCAAAACAGCTTCTAATGGATTCTCAAGTCTCTAGAGATGATTTTTAACATTATTTTTTGATAGAATAAAGTGCATCCATATGTCTGCTTTATTGAATGTTCCTAGTGCTCTCTGGAAAATAGCACTTCTGTTGACAGCAATACTTTTTTGCCTTATGGTTTTTTTTCAATTAAACCTTTTGGAAGACAGTCCATACTGATTTAGCCTTAAATTCTGATTCTGGTTGCACTAGTATACAATGTGCAGATTTGACATTTCAATAAATGCCTGAAAAGAATGAATGAAAAGATCATAGTTTCTATATCACTTAATCAATAATGTCCTTAGTCAGATAAGGAATCAAAGTGATATTCTTAGTACAATATGATAAAAACTTTACAAGCTTATTCACTTCTTGTATGGTATTGTGAAACGAAGTTTAGAACAAAACTTGATGGATAATTTAGCAAATTTTAGTTAATAGTTTGGCTAGGAAGTTAACTGTCCCAGCATGAAATCGAATTAAGAATTATGCCAAAATGTTTGGGATGGAGGGAAATGCATTTGCAGGGTTTGGGGAAGGCTGTAGGTGGAAAGTTTGCAAGTGGACTGCAGGCAGTCACATGAGACACTGTGTTCTCAATGCTAGCGTCATGTTTTCCTGAATTAGTCTAGGATAATTTTTTTTCCTCTTTCTCCTTTATGATTCTACTTCTCTTTTACTCTCTCTAAAATCATGTCTACATTGTTAGTCACTGTATTAACTGCCAAGGGAGACCGAATGACGCGTTCAGACTGGATATCTGATTCTTAGACAGCTAAAGATGAATCATATTTGTTCAATGGTATTATTTAATTTATCTCCAGTAAATGAGGAATAGAAAATGAGTGGATCTGTGAGAGTCATGAATCTTTCAGCTTCAGGGGTTTGGGTGATTTCAACTTTAATTTTCATGTTCCAGTATCTGTAACATTAATTCCCTGACAATTCAAAACAGCATCATGGAGGCCTTTAAGAAACTGAAATCTGAAAGCAAATGAAAGCAAGCAGTGTATGGTGGTGAAAATGGATGAGGAGTAAGGACCTCTGTAAGAATTGTGAATAGCCCAGTTGGTGCCCCAGGGTACCTGAGGCCAGCCAGGCATGGCCAGTTCTCTCCCTCTGTGGCCTGTTTAGAGTTTGCAAGTTCAGAAGATCAGACACAGGTTTTTTTTTTTTGCACAAAAAAATTTCTTCAGTTTTGCAACCGACCTAAAGGGATTTTGAAGGGAGTCTGAAATTTATACCCTTGCAGATACTAGACACTGAGAGTTCTGCTTCATAGTATTAATAAAGAAGTGAAAGATTAGAAGTATAGGAAGTGGGGACAAAAGCAAATGGCTAACAAGTTAAATATAAAGAATTTGAGTTGATGGCATTCCTTTCCTCTGTCACTGTAACTCCTTTGTTTTAGAAGTACAGTATTTTTTTCAGCATTATGCAGTGTAAGAGCTACAGTGGTGCCTTATGTTGGGGGAAAAGAGTACAGGGAGAAGCAAATCAATTGATGAGAATAAGTGCTAACAGCATAATACCTCTGCTTTCATGCAGTTGAGTCTATGAGTTTGTTAAGCAATTTTTTTCCTTGAAAACCAAGGGACCATATTTCTGTGATTATGGTAAAAATCCTATTGGAAGAAGTCACAAGCATTTTGCTAGACTCATCAACACATTTTTAAAAGTCCTTCTCTAGCAGTGCAGCAATTTGATTTTTGTTAAAGTGTAGCATACTGTGGCTGGAACCTACTGATGTGAAAACACCACTGAGGTATTTTTCTGCAAAGACGTTTATGTGCAAATTGCAAGTGGTGAAGCACAGCAGCAGATTAGCTGTGAAATTCGATCTTACTCATTTTCTGTAGGTATGTGGAGTTAGAATTTCCAAACACAGTAAATTTAGCAGTTGCCTGATCCAGAATGCAACTTCATAAATATGCTGGTTTTACGAGTGTGTTTCAAATGGTGGTTCCAAAGGCACAGGCTGCTGAATGATCTTCTAAGACAACACCTCAGCAGGAATTTTTTAGCCAGCCTGGGAGATGTGTACTTCAGCTGATTCCAGTCTATGAACAGGAGACAGCATTATTCTGATTGACCTTTGGCACATAAAATCCAAGCAGGTTTTTTGACCGCCTAAAAAACAATGGAGAGAGAACAAGGCTTTATCTTAAATGTGTATATACCTGACCAGATACTTCAGCTTTCTAGTGTATCTAACATTTTTAAGGTAGCCTAAATATTGAATAAAGAGCTCTATTGGGCTTTTAATAGACTTTTATCACCAGTTAGATGTTCTTTCTTCAAGGAGAAAGTCAGTCATGTTACGGTGAGGTAAGAGAAGCTCCACCACTTCTCAGGTCCTCTCTTCCACCTGTAATGCACTCAACAGCAGCTGATCTGGTGTCTGTAAGGAATCTGTTCCAGGAAGCTCTGGTTAAACAATTGTTTTCAAAGTCTAATGCCAGCTGCAACACCACAATATGTGAAATCCTACTTTTCAGAAGAAGTCTGGTACACATTTCACTGATACTCTGTATCTTTTAATGAACTATACTGTAAATGAATGTTTTATTCCAAGAAAAGCATCTTCCAAAATGACTTTTGAAGGAATATGTGACCTTGGAATAAATCGGCAATTGTTACAAAATAAGAACACTATTTATACCCAAACTTAAATTTCTTTAAAAATAAATCTTGTAACATTTTTAATTAGTTAAAGCAAGGAAGCCATATTTACTCTTTCCATCTTGAGACTTTTAAATGCAACAGCTGGAAATGGACTTTGATACTTCCTCTCTTAGGCATACCAGCACTGGAAACAAACAAACAAAAATTCCTTGTTGAGAAACAGGCTCAAAAAGTCCTAAAACATCTGTCTCTCTAATAAGCTTTTTCTAAGGGAATGACAGTTCATATTTCTTGGAGAAAGTGCCTGTCAAAATGCTGGTCTTCAAAATGCAGACAATTATTTTCAGTTTAGAGTATTTTGTGTAGTTTCTAGTTTGGGATGTAAATATTAATATACCAGTTGCAAAGGATTGAACCTTTGTGAAGGTTGGGGCAAAAATTGATTCATTTTGCACTGAAACTTCAGGAGGATGAAGGAAGGCATCTTGAGGTCTTGAGCAATGAAAAGTTTTAACCACAGTGCTTAGGAGCAAGACAAGTTTGCACAGCTATACAAAAAAGGCTAGAGTATCATGAATTTTACATGTCCTGTTTTGCCATAGGAATTAGCTCAGAGAAGTGGCATTTTAGTTGGACAGGTCAGCAGTCTTTCAGATGTAGGAAGACCACAGAGCACCTGTTTATCCTAGAAGAGCTTCGTTATGAAAAAGGTCTTAGTCACAGAAAAGGTGTGAGTGATGTACCATACCCGTCATTATAGAAATGTGCCATAGCTTAGGGCATGATCTAGGAAAAGCAGAAAAAGGTTATTGTTACAGTAAACTCAGAGAATTTGAGAGAAAAGTAAGAATTATCATGTTGGATAATCAATGATCTGCTCTGTAGACACTGACTGCTCTGTCTTCCATTTTTGAGGGACTTATATCTATGGGAAAATAAATGTGAAAATGAAATTATACTTATTTTGAAAAATCATGTTAAGTAGAAGGACTAATAGAATCCTGTCCAGCAAAATGGTGTCCTGTCTTCTGTGGAGTGCCAAAAGGAGTTTGGAAATTTCAACATACATCTTGTGTTTATAAGAATAATTTTCTCATAATTTTGTCCTGCTCATCAGCAATACATATTTTCCTCTGTCAATGCAGCAGCTATTTAGCCACCAACTGCTTTGGGGAGAGGGAGGGGCAAGAAGCCTAGCTACAATAACATTTGCCTTAGCTAAAGGAGTGGTGTAAAGAGCATCCCTGGAGTGCAAGAAGAATGTTAATGTCAGACAATTAAGCCTTCAGAAGCAGTGAAATGCCAGTTAATATGGCATTATTAGCTATTGAATAGTGTTAACTGTCCCTTGTGCACAGGTATCTCCTGGTATTCATTAATGGAATAATTGCTTACAGCTTATCACTCAATATTGAATAACATCACATATTTTTCATCTGTGGCATCAGACCTGTCTCTGTTATCAAATGTGGGCAATAACAGAAGAATTGTTAATAATAAAAAGGAGATCATTTTCTATTGGCCTTCCCATATGTGTACGACTGAAAGTAAGACTTTGAATATTTTTATGCTCATTTTAAATTTGTTCGAATATCTACTAGAGAAAAAAACAAAGACACCAACAAAAAAATTAGTGATGGGAAATCTCAGCGATCAGCACATCTAAAAATATTTTTTCTCACCAAATTGCAAGTTCTTATTTTCCTAATCTCAAAGATTTAAGAAAATGTTTTTTCAGTAATAACAATAAATGTGAATCTACCATAAAGAATCTTGGTGCTGTAAAATTCAGACTTTCTTTTGAGTCATAAGCCACTTCACCATTTAGGGATATCAGTACCTATAAACTTTAGGCAAGTAGGTGAAAATTATTAAACTATATGAGTAAATGTAAATTAGAATTTTTAGAGATACTTGTGCAGAGAAGAGAGGGGTACTGTAAACCAAGCACTGGAAACAGAAGTCAGAGACATTAAAATTAAAATTAAGACATATATTTTTAAGAGTAAGGCCAATGAAATCACCACAGAAAGAGGGAAGGGTCTCCAGCTTTTCTCCTCTTCAAGCCTGTAGATGTTTCTGGGAACAGCTGTAGCAACATGAATTAATAGGCTTAGTACAAGGGTCACTGTACTGGTTGAAGTAGCATATCCTGCAACATGTAGGAGGTCAGACAAAAAGATCTAAAGGGGTTTTTCTCACCTTGGACATCAAACATTAGTGTCTGTAATCTTAAAATATAACTGCATACCTTTGCTTATGCTTGGGGTGTTTTTTGATCTTTCCAAATTAGCAACCCCTAAATGACAGATATGACTTCTCTCTGTGTTATGCTTTTAAATTCCCCACATTTTTGATGCAGAAATTCAGAAAATGTAATTTGCCTTAAAACAAAAAGAAGTAATCTTAAGACTGTCTCATGCTCGGTTCCAAGTTTAGAGACATAAATATTGCTCAGTGACATTTTTCTAACCTAATCATTCTTTCAGTAGCCTTTGGCAGCCTGGCTAGTTTGAATCTGAAACTCTTGAATAAATTATTTCTAATATCCAGCATTTTTCAGTAACACTTTTTTTTCTTGTTTGTGATGTAGTAGTTGGCTGCTATCCCAAAATGCATTCTTTTTCCATTTTTGGTGTTCTATTTTTGGCACAGACTAATACAGGCATTGATATGAATAATGATGATGATGATGATGATGATGATGATGATGAAAGTAGCAATAATTTTGAGTACTGAAAGTAGCAATAGTAATGAGTATAGTTTTGGGTACTTGTTAGAGCAGGAGATAACCATTATGCTTGCAGAACAAGCAAAAAAAAGACACATAGAATAAGTTAGTATAGCATGAAAAGAAAGAATTTTTAGCTTCAGAAATATATTTGCAATGAGAAATTAATTTTATACTTGAGTTCATCCTTCAGATCAGTATCACAAGATGCAGGCTGGATTCATTTTGGTTGAAGATAAACCAGGAAGTGGCCAGCTCTGAGAGGCCCACCATGAGTCCATGGGCTTAGACAAGTAGATACTTTTTAGGAGATGCTATAGTGCTGGCAGCATCCTCAGAAGTTAGCTTTCCTCTTGGTTTTCCTTGATGTATTGCATTCCTTTGTTGTTGAAATATCTCCAACCAAAAAACTTGATATCTTCATACACTGACTATTCCCTTTCTGAATAAGGGCATCTGCCAGCTCTTTGACAACTGGTGAATTAGTACATCTTTTATATGTTCCTTTAGAACAAAACCCAGATCCCCTTTTCATGGTGTCTTTTGTCTATTGCTGATTAAAAGATGCCTCCAGACTGCAGTACAGGATGGACTGCTCTACTCAATTTTCTTTGAAATGTCTCTCCTCCATTTGTTTAATTAAAGCACCAAAAATCAGATGCCTTTGTGGAATACCTCTGAATTCACCTCAGGAGTAAGATCACAGCTTCAACTGAAGTCAGTCTCTAAACAGCCAGCCATGGATCCTCTGCTCCAAGCTTCAACCAACATCACACATTCTTAACTTTTTGAAATGTTTTGGCTTCTTTCTTTTTGCTGGGATGAACATGATTTTCACTTCCGTCACTGTCTCAGTTACAACAAGAGAGTTCCCCTGCTCTAGATGTTCTCCCTCAGGAGTTCACTATTTTGATGCAGAAACTAGTTCTGAATCTGAGTTAAACTGACATTCTGACACCATTGCAACTTGTTATTTGTGCAAAAGAAATCTGATTAGTAGGGGGTCTAAATTATTTTTTATTTATAATGTTCTTTGACTGCAAGCAAAAGCATTTCTTCCCCTCAGTATTATAGAGTCTGAAGGTCCTCAGGGTGGTTGGCTTGTGCTATACTGACATAGACACATATAGATATTTCCTTTTTTATGAAGCATTTCTTTAGTTCTGACATCTATTGCAAGAAAGAAGTATAAAGATACAGATGTGTTAGGTTCTTGCAGAT
The DNA here is from genome assembly GCA_013400575.1 of Peucedramus taeniatus. Lineage (NCBI taxonomy): Eukaryota > Metazoa > Chordata > Aves > Passeriformes > Fringillidae > Peucedramus > Peucedramus taeniatus. Next base: position 27,179 of record WBNO01007561.1, on the reverse strand, counting down.
TTATACAGACCCAATACTTGCTTGTTTGGGACATCAGGATCCTTGGTCCTGTGGGATTCTCTTCCTCTGTGGACTCAGCATGGCTGGAAGGGCCAGTAGAAACTATTCTCTGTTAATACTGATCCCAAGCTGCATTATGTTTTCAGTTATCCATACAGCTTCTGGGAACTTCACACTGAGCAAGTCCAATGGAATCTTAAAGTTCTTCTGTCATCTTGCAGTTTTGGGGCATCACTCGGCAGCTCAAGAAGCCTTCAGAAGCAACCTCAACTTCAAATTAATCCCTTAGCACATTTTAGTCTGAAGGGACATATGAAACAAAAAACCTCCTTCCTAATGTGCAGTGGATGATATGGTTTATTTATTGCATGAAATATGCATTTTAAAGTCATTGTTTCATCCTGTGCCATCAGCCTTTGCCTGATTTCCTAAAGCAAAAGAGACACTTGCAGAGTCCCTAAATGTTACCATCTGTTTTTTTCTGCTCTGACACCTTATACCCCAAAGTCTGCATGCAGACCTACCCTGGCATTAGCATTATTTGAGCTTGTTAGTATAGGATGAGTAAACAATCTGACTTGCACACTAGCATTGTTCTGCATATGAGGCCCAAGTTCACCAGTCCAAAAGGCCTCACAGTAGGGTTTCAAAATGGGTAAAGGTAAAATTCTTCAAGCCAAGTACTGAAATTATTCTGTTTCCATTAAGTCTTCAAGGGTGTAGAAGAGAATACTTGAGATGAACAGAAATTTTCCTTTCTATAGCTGCACAAGAGTCCAAGAATCTGGCCTTTTACTGTTTTAATTTCCTGTTTTATTGCAGTCTTAGAGAAACAGAAAATTTTACAAGCTTCCTGATTTAAAACCATAAATCTCTCCATTATATCTGCATGCTAGTTTAATACTGTCAAGCATGTTAAAAATAAAAAAAAAGGTAAATTGACTTCTGCCATTTCATATATGGTGTTAAATTTACTTACAGTATATTGGGCCTGTATCATTAAATGAAGGAAATGGCATTGGGAAAGTACAGATCTAATATTTTATGGGGTATGCATCAGAATCTCAACAGAGAAAGGCAGGTGAAATTACAGGTACATCCTGCTTGATAATGTTCATGTTTGAGGCTCTTTTAATGGGTTTGTACCATATGCAGACTGATATTGACCTTAACATGCACAGTTAAAACTGGAAATGTGTAACTATTAATCCACATCTCAGTGGCTTGCCAAATTCTTTATTGTCCCATGATTTTAGCCCTCTAGTTTTCTCTTTTAATTAAGAAACTACTGTGAAAATGTAATAAATCCTGTGCAAAACAACTAAGCATACTCCTGAACTACAGACTGTATTGATTTTAGTCCAGTAGATCATAGCCATGGGGACAATGTGCCTGAAGGGTAACAAAGTGAGCCTACAGCTCTGTCATCTCATTTTTGTCCCCTGATGTGACACCTTTCCACTTCTGGGGATGCAGAGTGAGCAATTTTAGCCCAGCTGTAATTGTGTGTTTTGTTCTGTGGCTCAGCAGACTGGGGTATTAGAGAAATGCAGCAGCAGTCTCTTCCCCAGAGGTTGAGGGCATCGTGTCTCTGCAGGCAGAGTGCATGATCTTGCTGGAGTACCCACCATCTGCCTGCCTACAGCTCCTGGGAGCAGGAGCAGTTTATTTCTCTGTTGAAACATATTATGTAAGCACACATATTTTTCACAATCTAATTCTGCACAATACACAGTGCCTCTTTTGGTCATTTGCATTTTCCAGCAGTGCTAATTAAATCAGCATGAGGGGACTCAGCTAACCAACTGAGACCATCCCAGAACATAACAGCCTCTTCATGCACCGAGCAGCTGGTTCAGTGCTCCAAGACCAAGTGCTGTCTTTCATGCTAAAGTACCATTCTACACAAAAGGTACCTTTGATGGCATAAAGACACTGCTCTATTGGCTGCACATACAACAGTTTTGAAGTGTTTATTGAGTAGCATTAAAAATACTTCAATTTTTTTTTTGTTTTAAAAAATCAGTCCCATTTTTATAGGTTTTTGAGAACAGGCTAATTTGAAGCTACATTGTGTTTGCATGCTGGGGATCTACTGTTTTTGTCTGACCCAGAGACATGGGCTCATGCAGTCTGGCTGTGCCTAGAAGTGAAGAACAGTGCTGCACTGCTTAGAAAACTCTGTCAGCAGTAAGTACATGGCAATTGTTTGCTTTGTCATCTACAAATCTCTGTGTTTTATTTTGTGGTTATTTATTTGCTTTCATTTCATCCTGCCAGCTTATCTCTGAGACAAGTAGGAAGATTTTCCTTTCCATATGTGTAAAAAGGAGTGACTGTAGGAATTGTATCCTCAGTGGGAGTGATTCAGAGGCAGAATTAGAGAGGGTGTCTGCCCTGCCACATTGCAGCAGCCAGAACACACAGACTCTGATGGTTCTTTTTTTGCCTTGACAAAATGTTTGTCAGAGGCAGACCACCAAACATAATGACCCAGACTGTGATCTAGAGCAATAGTTCTCTGATGGGAAATGTTCTGGTACCTGGAGCTGAGAGCTTTTATGACAAATATTGTTATATTTAATTAACACCTAAGTAGGGTGGTAATTCCCTTTCAGTGGAAATATCAGTATGGTCTTCTTGTAAATCTCTAAATATTACATCTACTGCTAGTCTAGTTGTATCTTGTTTGATTTGTTTTTAAGTCTTACAATGACCTGTTCCACTAGTAGAGAAGAATTTGTTCCAGGTGACCTCAAGCACTCCACTGTCTTCACTCTCTTCTGTCTTGACTGAAATGTTTTCTTAGTGTGCAGGGCATGTCACCACTTCAGTGTTATCCCACAAGGGCTAAACAGAGCATCCCCTGCTCCAGTGGCCTCTCAACACGCCCAGGCACTCACCTGCACTTGGCCTGGGGACAGAAGTGCCACTTGCTCAATTGCCAGCATGACTCCTTTAGTTTTGTGTGCTGAGAAATTTTCTGACTGTTCTGGTTAACTTGTGTGATAACTGTGAGGTGGTGCCTCTGAGGGCTGCAAGATGAGAGGAACATCCCAAACAAGTGAGATACAGAGGGCTGTGACACTTTGCTGCTGAGTATTGTGTTGTTTATAAAACTGGAGGATACCTTATCAGCCTCAGACTTACTTGCAGCTTAATTTCCTTTTGCTGAAAAATAGCTGGCAAGCATTTCCCCTTTTAATTTTTCTCAGTGTTTTATTTTTGTTTTGACTTGATATGAATGCCATATGAACGACACTTGATTCTGGAAAACAGCATTTTCAGGGAAGGAAACACACTTGATAACATATATGCAATTCAGTCATTAGAGTTTATCAGTCATTCACTCAGAGAGTATCAATAATTTTGTGAACTCTGAAATATTCAGATTATCTATTGCAAAACTGAGTTTGCAATTGACAAGTTTCTTGAGTACAAAGTCTGTAAAATGCTGTTGTGCTATTTATGACTATTAGAAAGCAAAAAGGTAATGTATTATGGTAGTAATTTTTCATGGTACATTATGAGTTCAGACTGAGATGCTACAAAGACTTTAAAAAACTGGGCTGCCATGATTCAGATACCAACCGAAATCATATTTTTAAACTATTATTAGAACTCATACAATGGAAACCTCTGTGAGCTTACTTCCCTCATAAATTGTGTATTACTGGGATTCTTTTACCCAGATTAATTTTTCTTTTTACAAAGTGTCAGCAATTCATAGCCTATTAATATGGCAATATTATTTCCAGAAGTAAGGAAAATAAGTTTCTATCTCAAGCAATTAAAATTGTGCAGCTATGATTTAAGTAAAATACCTTTCAAATAATTCAAGTCTGGTAAAATTATGCCACTATTCCAATTCAGTCTTTCATATTTTATTTAAATACATGTCAGACCTCAAAGTTCCATCACAGTTGTCTTCCACAAAGATAAAATGAAAAGAGTATTAGAGAAAAAGAATATTTGTGTCCCTAGTAGATGAATATTGTACTGATGTATTAATAGAAAAAGAGTATTAAACAGAACAGTAACTTTTCCATTAAAGGTGAGGATCAATTTCTGTCTATTTTTGTGAGGAGCTGGCTTTACCCATTGCAAAGTAAGGACGGGAGAATGTTTGTCCACTGGAAGAGAAATTTGAACATACAAGTTCTGCTTTTGCTTGAATAATAAAAATAAAAAAGGTACCAGAATCTTCATGAAGACTGGCAGTCCATCCATGTATCTCCCAGCACAGGGTTTTAGGGGCAGGGGGGCCAGAATGGAGCTCAGAGGGGACTGCAGAGGCTCTGGGTGTGGACAGCAGAGGTGGCTTTTGGTACAAGTGAGATGTGTGTGGAATTCCTGAGGAATATTGTCTTAGCAGACCCTTCTTCCAGGTGTTCATGGCATCCACCAGCTCACCCCAAGAGGGCTTGCAGGGTTTCAGTGCTGGGTGAGTGACCCTTGAAGCACAGAGAATTACACTGACACAGTGAGGCACAATTTGTATCCAGGCAGAACAAATGAGACCCCCATTATCACCATTACTGGGTATTACAGATTAATGCTGCATTTTTTTAGAGAACACAATTTGTCTCTTTTTTCCTAATGAGCATGTCAGTAAGCAGCACATGGATGGGGTTTTTTTTCCAAGTATACACATAAAAATATTTTGCTACAGTTTGATTTAAAATAAAATTCTTACATCTTTATGACATTTCTTTTCCTCATTAATTAAATTTGTCTGTTGGACATTTCTGACTAATATAGATCTTGCCAGAATACAAAACATCTTCCTGGAAGTATATCCAACTCAAATAACTATATAAATGTTTTTCTGAAACTAAAACCAGCCTTACTAGTCGTTCAAATGTTTTTATTATGATACAGTCAAACTCTGGTTAAACCTATTCTGTGAGCTTTCATCTTTATGTGCCATCAGTTTTCGAAGAGACTTTGTCTTTAGGAGAATAACAATAAGATGTATTATTTCCTTTTTCCAACTGACTTCTTGAAGTAATTTTCTAGAACTTTTTTTGGGAATTGTATCTGAGAGCTCGGTTACATAACAAACATTGGTGTTAGCAAATTTCATACTCTGTTGTGACACCCTTTGACCAAATAGAAGGAGACTTCCCAGAGTGGGAGCATCTGAATGCCAGGTAGTATTTGACTGCTAGCAAAGACTTCTGTAAATATGTACAAATTTCAAGAGAAAATATTGCTGGTTTCTATATGACTGCACAGGATGAGCAGGAGTTTTGACATTCTCATTTTGTAAGCAAATGTATAATATCTTGCAATTTTATGTTTGTCAAAAACATCTGTAAAGATAATTATTTGCCTTGTAGCAAGTCTAGTAGGAACAACATGAGTCTTTAATATCTCAGTAGCAGTCATAAAGTTTGTGTGTAAGTTAAAAATCAAATCATTGATAAACTGGAGGCATCTACAAACAGCTGGTTCATAATTAGCTTCAGTGAATTTACAAAACTGGAGTAAAAGGCAGTTCATTTCCAGACAGGTTTTGTAGAGAACAGCAGGTTTTGTAGAGAACAACTTTATTTAGGCACCTATTAACTGGAACACCAAATAAAATATGAGTATTCTGAAAGCAAAGTGCCCCAAACTGTCCTCTCTGTTACAGGAATGACAGCTGGATTTTTTTTTACCAGACAGTTAAATCATGACATTTCCCAGCAACTTCAATCTAGAACTGTGCTGAGCAGTAAATTAACTGAAGAATACAAAAAAAAGTACTTTTAAACAGCAAAGGCACAAAATTATTTTACTGGGTAAATGTCCATTTTTTGAGTTTGACTTGGGGTAACTTTGAGATTAGAAAGTCCACTTTGAATGCTGCTAGCAGTCTTTGGGAGGTGCTGCAGCTGGCTTTGCAATGGAAAACTCTCTCTGCAGCCATGAGGAGTGGAGCTCTTTATTGTAGTAAGAGCTGAAGTTCAGCAATCTGAGGTAAACTACAAAATGCAGATGTGTTTGGCTCAGTTGATTCTCCTGCTGACACAGCCTCTCTGTATCATTACAAACCACATTTTTGCTTCCAGCACAGTGCACACTTGTGTCTTCACATTTCAAACAGAGGCTTGAGGCTAGCCACAAAAACTAAGAAAATAAATCCAGGGAATGATATGCTTTTACAGTGTTCCTAGAATCAGTCTTCCCCTGTGGTGCTGGTCTCATTTGTGGCTGCTCCAGGGTATCCTGTTTATCTGGTCCTCAGACTACCCTAGAAGGTACAACAAAGGCAGGTGTAACACAGCAGTGAATTAAACCCAGGGTGTCCTTAGGCAGTGAGGACTCCTCTACTCCTCTGTTCCCAGAAACTAAGTGGAAACTTTCTCCACTGTGAAGATCAAAGAGGGTGCAAACCTCAGCCAGTCTCTTGGTCTGAGGAGAGCAGGTGGAATATATCATCTGTGAAGGTTAGGGAATTACATATTTGTACAGAGACATATATCCATATTTCTCTGATAATGGAGAAAACCAGTCATTGGCTAGAATTTATTGCAGGTTTTTTAGTATAGTCTGTATGTAGTGTCATCCCCATGCAGTTTAACCTGTAAGTCCTACAATCCTGTATTTTAAAAATTTGAATTTAAAATGCTAGGAGGAACAAATCAAAGGATAAAGCTAAGGATGCAAGTCTAAGTGTTATAAATATGATACATGTGTATGTAAAAGACCCATAAGCAAAAAGGTTAGTAATATAATTCATACCCAAACAGAAAGACTACAAAATAGCAGGCTATGAAAGAGAAGGCCATTTCCCATCAATAAATTAGATCTTAAAATGTTTTTCATTGTATAAGAATACCAAGATCTAAATTTTTCTAAAGTCTTGAAATTTGTTTAGATCTCCATTAAAGGATCATGGAATACAATTTATTGGAGTAGCCCCAAATATGAAAAAAATTAATTTTTTCCTTGAGGATTTTCTTGTATAATTCCCTCTTGGTTCTCCATCACACACATTCCACAGAGCTCATAGCTCACCCCAAAGATTTGAGGCTTTGCAGAGAAGTCAGATGGCAGACCTGGCTGAAGGTAGTGGTGAAAGGCAGGCAGAAGTGCAAAGGGATGCAAAGTTTAATCTAGGGATAGAAAGGCTTTAAAATGTGTGATCTTCAGCTGATGGCTGGCAGTGAAATAAATGCTTTTTATAATTTACTAAAGTGCTTTTTTACTGTTATGGTGTTTACATGTTTTGCATGGAGTCTTGAAGGATCATCCCTTGTTGAGTATGCCCATTATACCATGACTGGGGAAATGCCAACACTCATCTTTATACTAATCTGAGCACCAGATCCATTTGTTGAGAATGATTTCCTTCAAATAATAGACTTAGCTACAGGCTGTATTTTAATAATGAATCCTTATAAAATCCAACCAAGAATTTTCATATTACTTGGAATTTTCACATTCTCTCTTAAAAGTGATTTTTCTGGTTAACTGTTGCCAGTTAAATCATCCTATACTGACTCATATGTTTTAAATGCCTGAGATCTTTATTATTCAAGTATTAAAATAAGACATATTTCATTTTTTTTAAAAAGTACCATTTGTACTACAAACAAAATGAATTAATATGAGTAGTGGTAATCATAATTTTACTTTAATGAAGAGTTTATTAAGGATTTTTTTAAAGTTTATTACAATAAAATATCACTGAACTTGTGGGAGGGAAAAAGGAATTGTGGTGCTCTTCTTCTGAGAGGATCATCTGGAGAAAAACTAGGGGATACAGCAGGAAATTTTGCTTTATGCTTAAAATCTTTCAGGGTGTAAGACAGAGGGAGTGTTTAGGAGCTGTGGCCGACATGGACTTTCTTACAGCTGTGTGGTGCCCATCCCTCACTGCTGCTCATTTCTGATTTTTGTGCATCAGCCTGGAGGTGTGTGGGTCTGAGAACAGGACAAGAAGAGGGGAATTATAGGTCACCTCACAATAGGTTGCATATGACAGAATGAAAAAAAATGATAGAGATGTTTAGGGATAAGTGGATATGGTGTCACTGAAATGGTTGGAATGACTAAGATGGGTTCTACAGGGTCATTTGAGATATTCTGGATTCTTACCAGACTATTTGAAAAGACATTCAGAAATGAGTACTTAGACCATCCACACAGATTTTTACCTGTGATGACTATGATTTTCTTGATATATCCCAGAAAGTCACAAAAAAATACTCTTGCACTCAGCTTCTGGATAAAACAATAATAATAAATCAGATAATAATCTGATATAGCTGATAATAAAAATAATAAATCAGATATTCCTGATATAGCTGATTTAAAGAACTTAGGTCATAATTTAGGCTACTTATAGAAAGGTCAATTAGATTATCTGTGAAGAGGGAAGGATAAATTAATCTAGCAGGTACCAAATTGCACGTATTCTCCTGAAGAGGTGCAGAAGAAACTTGAGCTGCTCTCAGATGGCCATGGACCCACCCCATGGTTTGGATATGAAGCTGCAGGTACCACCTGAATAAATAATTTGGAAGAGACTCTCCAGTAGAATACTCCTGCTGAAGCTGGTGAAAGCCAGGTCATTCAAGGTATTTGATTTTGCCGAATAAATGGCTTATTTTTCAGTCAGAAGAAGAAGCTTGTTAAAAACAAAGGGAGAGCCAGTATGATTACAGTAGGGCAGTAGAAGAGAGGGGGTAGTTTATATTGAAAGTTGATGAGCTTGTCTGCTTTCACAGAGTAATGATACTAAGATATTTCCTTTCATTTCCCCTGATGCAGATCATGGATAGATGCAAATATAGATATAGAAGTCTTGCTTGCACATAGATATTTCTAACCAGGTGTATTTATAGAAGCCAGGAAAACTGAAAGATTTTAAATTTTAATCCCAGCAAATAAAATATCTAAGGCAAAGCATTCTCAGATGAGATGCAATTGATTTTACTGTTAAAAAAATCCAAATAATTTATCACACCACATTTTGAGAAGTCAGTTCAATGAAAGATTATGATACAAGATGAGCAAATACTAATGGGTGAATACTCAGAAGTGTTTGTTGAAAATTTACACCAATAAAAATGTGTTAAGGGTAAAACAAATTATTTAGAACTACCATTGCAGGAACAAGAGGGATGTTTGTGTTTACATGTTGTTCATGGAAAATATAATGCAAGTGTAGACTCCAACTGGAGCATCAGTGAGTTACCACATAGGAAGTTACAAAAAAACTGTTACAATTTTTAGCATAAGAGAAAATTATAAACCCTTATCCCTGCCATTTTCTTGAAAATGGCAATTATCTTCAGGTTTGAATCTTGTAGTGGGCTAGAAACTATTCAGTACCCTTTGTCTGTGTGTTCTTTATTGTACTTGTTTTCTGATTGGACATTTCTACTAGATTTTGCAAAGACAAACAAACATGAGAGAAATGCATTAGAACACTGTAAAAAGTTATATTTTGCTCATTAGATTCATAAGTATAACATGCAAACAGACCAGTTTTTAGTTCAGCCAAGTATGTCTTATGTTATAATGTCTGGAATCAACTTCAGTCATGGTTATGAGTTTGCCATCATGATTGGTAGCTGTACCTAAACCACACATACATTATGCAAGAGATCATTACTGGAAGTATTTAATTCACATCCTATGTTTCTCAGCTAGCAAAGCAAGGGGATTCATTGGAGTGAAATGAAACTGAAACAGAGCGCAGGCCTCAAGCCAGCAAAAAGGAAATAAAGCATAAAAGCAGTGCATGGCTGCAAGCCAGTGAATGCTCCATCACGCAGTTGACAGCCTCCTCCTGTGGCAGTGGCCAAAGAACCCTTTATATGATGGTCTCTGGGTTGGGCTCCTAAAGCTTGAGCTGTATAATACCTCTGACACACACCAGTGCTTCCTGCTGCTGCCAGATGCAGTGAGCAGGATGTGGCCTGGGGAGCTCCTTCCCTCTGAGCTGCAGCTCCGGAGCCCCGGGCCGCGCCGGGGATTTGTGGAATGGTGCGATGGGCACCGCGGGTCCCTGAGCACTGTCCCCAGCTCCTCCACTGGGCAGCCTGGGAATACGAGAAAAGAACCGGCTTAGGTTCGTGTCAGGAATTTTTCAACATCTCAGTAACTTTCAACATTCTGCAAAAAGAGGAAATAAATAGAAGTTGAATTCTACGGAAACCAAGTCAGTCACTTGTCTAGCAAGTCCTGGATAGGACCATTAAATAGTAGTTACTGACTGTAAAAATGCTTTTCCCCTGTTTCTTTTTCTATGAACTTACTGTCAATGTCACTGTTCTTCTTTCCCTGGGAAGTAAACCAAAGGATAACATTTTCTGTGTCTTATTTTCAGCCTTTTGGAGGACATAGTCCTATTATCATTACACATGTTATTCTTGCTTTATATAGTCTGTAACACAAACTGTAATTCACTGCTGCTGAATCAAGGCTGGTTTGAATATTTGCAATTCACTATAGTTATCTTGCAAAAAGTCTTATGGACCCATAACTGCACATGTAAGTTGTTGTTCTGATTGTGCTTCAAAAGGATCAGGCTGCTACAAAGCTCAGGTACTTTAAATACCACAAAAGCACTTCTGGAGTCAATATGCTTTAAAAAAAGCATCAGGTAAAACTACAGAACGTTTTAAGGGAGAAAAGCAGAAGAATGGCAATTGAAAGGGTGAAATAAAAATATACTGCATCTATTTTTCTGGGCTCTAGAACTATTTTATTTTTTTAAATTTCCAGGAGGAAAAAATCATTGTTATACCAGATTCAAAAAAGAAAAAAAAAGTAGCTTATGCCCAAAGTATTGAAAAACATGAATTAGTTCAGACAACAAAATTACTTTTGAAAAAGAAAATTTGTAATTGCACATTGTAGGTAATTGCAGTTAATCTGACTGCTTTTTAAAATCAGCAAAACTCTCCACTATATACTCAGATAATAAGAAAAGATTATATTGTTTCCATTGTGCTTCGAAGTTTTATTTCAGCTACACCATGATTTTATTTCTGTTTATTTCTCTTAGAAACTTGCTTTTGAATTGCAGGTAACAAATGCAAGATTGTAGGCATCTCTTCCCATAAATACACATTTTTATATCTAGTTTGGAATATGCAATTTGCCAGAAATATCAGGTGACTCTTTTTATGAAGCGCTTAGGAGGTTTTAGGGCATTCATTACACATGAACTAAATGAATAAATGGCTGTGTTTGAAACAAGAGGCTGTAAATAAAAAATGCACTTTGAGGGTCAGAAATCTGTGTAGGTTCCTAAACTTACTAATGTTATAAGTTGAATGATTCAGGTTTCTGTCAGTGGGCAGGCTACAGCTGTTGTTCTTGAGCTGGCATTTTCTCAGGCTGCCAAAAAGCATCTGCATCACTGGGCATGTTCTGTATATTAGAGTGAGAGGAGCAAGAGCTGCAGGACCTTTACTCTCTGCAGCTGATCACGAAGGACAGCAGACTCAAAGAATTTCTCTACAGCCTCCTTGGAAATCTCACCAGGAATTAGAAGTAAGGATGGTCTCATCTACAAAAACTTTTCTATTGGAAGAAGCAGGGTTAGTGGTACAAAGTAGTAGCTTAATTAGAGCTTGGGGATCCTGGAAGAATAGAGATCCATATGGAAGTTCTCAGCCTCAGGGAACCAGGCATACAGGTATTTTGTGTCTTAAGAGCTGGGGTGCTTTCCCCCCCTTCTTTTGATTATGAAAGTTTGCTGGTATTTTTGCCTTTAGCTAAAGAAGAGAGAAATTATTTATAAGCTTTTTATAAACCTGGAACAAAAGGTTTTGAAGTTACTGACAAAGAGCAGCAGTAATAACATTATGGACTTATAACAGGCAGATAAATAGGAATTTCTGTAAGAAGAAATATCTTTTAATTTATAACCATTTGTGCTCTGCAGTGACTTTCAAATAATTCAATAGGGATGTTATGTGTTCCTATTTACAGGAAAATCTTTATATAGTCTAAGTCAATAAGACTTTTGGCAGACGGTTCAATAGCAAATGACATTTGAAAAAATGCTTAAATGTTGCATGTGTGAAGCAACAAGTTAGGGATCTATCTACTTGCAATTTTTCATGTGGGGAGTATATGTCAGAACTCAATGTAGTAATGATTTTCTATATTTTTCCTATGTCAGAATTTCAGAGAGAGAAGGAATTGAGTTATTTATAGACTTCTCCATAATTATAAATGTGATCCCTATTCAAGGTTAAAAGAAATGGCGAAGACTATATTGGGAAATGCTTATTAATCATGTTGGATTAGATTTATAGATATGCCTTTCATAGTGGAAGATGATACACCAGTCAGTAGTTTAAATTGTTTTGTCCTAAAGTTATAGTAAAAGTGGCAAAAACAAGGTTTTAACTCCGTTTTTCCCCCATTTGCACTGCTTTGCTGAGATGTTGTAATGACATTTTGGTGGTGAAAATAAAATATGAACTCTTGTTTTTGATAGTGTCTCTTTCAATTGTGAGTTCTATCAGAAATAAATAAAACATATACATTTATATGATCGCTAAGTACAGCCGCATTTTATTCTGGTTACACATGGACTAAGAACACTGAACACTGCAGAGAGATTTTTAACCAAGATCTTTAGTTTAATAACAAATGGGAAATTGATACAAGGGCATGGGAAATATAATACTTATTACTTTATTATTTAGATACATATGTAGGTAGTTGTATGATAACAATATGTTTGAGTTTTGTGCAGAAAGAAAATTGACAGCTCTGTCTATAATCCTAGATGTATTTTCTGAACTGTACAGATTTAGCCAGGTATTTTTCACTAATTGTTTTTAACCTTTACAATTATTAATAGTAAAAAATATTGTACCAACCACATGCTTTAACTATAAAGCTCAGTGTACTTTTGTCCTCCGTCATGAGAGAATCATGAAGGAAAACAAGCCACAAAGAACTTCACAAGTGATTCATTGCTTCCATCAAAGCAATAAAATTTTAAATTGTACTTTCATTTGTCTTTTCCCTGACAGGAGGCATTGTTGATAAGGACCTTCGTCACTACCTCAATCTACGGTTCCAGAAAGGTTCGGTGGACCATGAGCTCCAGCAGATCATAAGAGACAATCTCTACCTCCGCACAGTGCCATGTAAGTAGGGTGGAGATGGACAAACCTGACTTTTTAGTGGCAATAGACTGTCTGGGTGAGTGCTGCTGAGGCCCTTTGCAATGCATGAAGAGGTGGTCTGTGGATAGAACTGCCTTCCTGTAAATAGATTTGTGGCTTGGTTCCAGTCTTCTACATTACTGCTGAGAAATTCAGCTGTGAATGGGGATGTTTTCATGGTGTTTTCAAAGCTGTAATTTCATAAAGTCTGTTTCTGGAATAATAATCTTATTTCTTCTGTAGTTTCAGAAAGCTCAAATTTAAAGAGAAAAAGAATCAGTTTTCTGGGCTGGTTCAATGGATGTCCAACAGAGAGAGTTTGATCTGCCTCATGTTTCACAGATCCATTATGTAATAATGCCATTGGATTTAGAAAGTAATAGAGTGACAGAAGAAATGGATAAACTAGATTTTGTTTGAATGCAACAGGCATGGCAATGAAAGTTTGTACTGTCTTGTGTATGTGTTTGTTGCCACATATGTGAATATTCAAAATATTCTGAAACTTCTAAAATAGTTTTTGTTGTATTGACCATATTCAGCTACTTCGACAGTAGACATGAAATTAAGCAGAGTCACGCAAGCCATGTCCAGCTGTCAGGGCCATGCCTTTCAGAACAGATCTACTTGGCTGACAGACAATATATCATTTAAAATGGACTGAAGTTCCATTATTCTTCCCTCATAAAATAATTGCTTAGCAGACATAAAGTGGGTCTTCTGGTTTTGGCAAAAAAGGGGTGCACTTTTGAACTTACAGGCTTGACACTGGAATGATAGACAGAGGAAGGTATGCCAAGTGGCTGTGCTGTTTACATGGTAATGAGTAGATACTCTGAAAGCTGAGTTGTTGTGAATACTACTGTATGTTTTTTCTTTCATAATATTAAAGAATGGAGCTTTGAAAAAATCCTCCTAAAAATATATATAAATTTGTAATTTCTAATGTTCCATTTGCAACTGATCAGAAAGGTGGAGAAAAACATTTAAAAATTACTACCTGTATGCAGAAAACAAAAAATGTTATATTTATGTGAGAGTTGTGATGAATTAGATTTGCCTAAAAATGCTGAGAGGCATCCCAGCTGTAATGGAAATGCATGTACAAAAAAATTTTGAGACTAAATCCCACTTCCAAGGATATCTGGGAGCATCATTAGCCTAAGCATACTCTTATTATAACCCCAGTCTATGCTCATTAGTGCCACAGGTCCAGGTTAAAGAATAAGGAAAACACAACAATATTGCAGCTACTGCACCCATGTGTATGACAGACACTATCTGTCAGCAATATGGGCACAATGAGTATTTTTTGAGGTTGTCTTGTTTTCATTCAAGGCAATAATAAAGCGGTGTCAAGTAAAATACAGTATTCACAGAAGCAAATTTGTCATTCAAAATGTAACACTGCAAACACAAAGACTACAATTTGGAATCTACAAACATTACAACCTTTTTTTTTCTGCTGTGGCTTCTCCATCTTCTGTGTCACTTTAGGTTGTTAAATTCTTAGGTCACTATTGTATTATATAGTGAGCATTTTTGACTAAGTAAAAACTATGTTTTGAAATATCTATCCTATAGGGTTGCAGATGGCAGGTGTTGATTTGCCAGGTAAGTTGGCAAATATTCTCAGAGAGTGGAGGACTCCATTCAGTAGCAGTGGTCGGGAAAAAAAAAACATCCTGTAGTGCCCAATTGGTATATTTTCTTCAAAATGTTCTTGAAATTCTATGAAAGTAATCCTTCTTAAAAGTGGGTATTAAAAAAAAAAAAAAAGAAATTTTCAAATGCAGACAGGATTATATCTAGTTAGCTAAAGGATTTTTCATAATCAGTCAAATAAAAAGGACACCATCACACAGTTTGCAACTCAAATTTCCTCTAAATCATAACTGTGGTGAAAATCTTTTTTTAATGCAATTTTACTCTGTCCCCAGTGATCATGCCTAGGAGGGAACATGTTCTCAACTGCTCTCTTATTTTCATATAACTTAACTAATTTTTGAATCACAAACTTACCTTTCAAGGACATTGGAATTCAAAATCTTCTGCTCTGGGCAGTATTTTGTTTCTAAGCTCTGTACATAGTCTAAGAGTACTGCTTGGTTGTCCTACCACTGTCCTTAGTACACAGTGGTAATGTTTAATTGACTGTACCACTGCCCACAAGTTCACTTATGAGTGCACCTCACCATGAACTTATTACAAATCTTGCAACAGATACCAACACAGCAAAAGCACCACTCATTTTTGTCAAATTCTTGTGCAGAAAAATAGAGAGGGAAACCCAACTGCAGGCAGCATAGGCTTAATTTCCCATGACAAGGTTGCAACGCAAAGAGGGGGGGATAAATTGAAAAATAGGTGGCAACATTTTCCTTCTAAAAATGTGTCTACAATCCTTGCTCTGTTACAGAGGCATAATTGCCAATAAAACCATGAGAAGGTTTACAGAGAATCCTTGACCTTGAGCTTTTCTGTCCTTTGCTTTCTGTTCACACTGGCAGCACTGTCTCCAGCAGTGCAGTGGGCATGACCATGGGTTTCTCAGCCCTCTAGGTCAGACTAAGTCGTCTTTCACTTGTATTGAATGAGTGAGTATTCTCTATTAAACCAGGAAGTAGAGAATTAATCCATACCTCTTTTAAATCAGGATAAGCCAACTCAAGTTAGACAACTGAACTAGTATTTACTGAAAAACTAGATATGGTTGGGCCTTGGACTCAACCCTGGCAGTGTCTAAAGCCAAGCTGGAAAAGGACTTAAACAACCAGCTCTAGTGGGAGGTGTCCCAGCTCATGGTAGGTAGGGAGTGCTGAGACTAGATGATCTCTAAGGACCCTTCCAATCCATTAAATTTCTATGACTCCAGATAAGATTTTGAATTGTCTATTACACAAGTGTTCATCCCTGTATACACCAAATGGATGGGTGAGAATCACACGATGTGAGGATAATGGGTCAATTCTGCCCTCAGAAATTGTAGCCCCTAGGAATGGGGTGAATTGGTTGGGTTTGTGATCCTTATATTTCTCTATTTTTGCTAATGCAGTGTCCCTTTCTACTAAATTAGAAATGACTGTATAACCCTGAGAGTCAAATGCTGCCTTCCACAAGTGTTGCAGTTCTCAGTGCATATGAAATTGATTTTCCCTGCATTGCTAACAGGAATGATATGCATGTGTCCCAGGGCAGGATGTACAATTGTATTTGCAGCAGTCAAGATGCAGCCATTAGCAAGTTAGTGTTGGGGAAAGAAAAGTTCTTCATTTTCCAATCTCAGAAGACCTAGCTGAAGTCATGCCGTGGCATGCCTTTTCTTCCCCTTTTCCTGTTGTGTAGGATTTTAGCACTTTTCATATCCTAAACTTACTCCTGAAGATATTTAGGAGCACTACCATGGTTGTCCTGCAGTACAGAAAGGTAGGCATGGTGAAACGTGGTAGCTGTCAGCACTGTCTGACACTATCCATCCAAATCTAGGGATTTGGAGAACAGCCACAAAACACATGTAGGGCTCTGAATGCTATAGGCAGACAACACCTTAATCATGCTGCATTTTGTGCTTGGTAGTGCTCTCAGCAAACTGCAGTTGCCATGTGGACAAGCAGCTTTCCAGATTTCACTATTTTGGGAAGTGGTAGCTCTAGCTCTGTGTCATCCCAAGAACAAAGCTTTGATGAGAGTTAATCACAGGAAAACAGTTTTGGTAGTGACACTTATGGTCAGACCTGTCTCCTTTGATATGTCCTTTCCAGCAATTGCAAATTCCATTCCTTTAAGAGGTGGAAAAGCAAGGTGGCTGTGGTTGAAAATAGAATCTGTGTATGCTTCCTTTCCAGACAGGGGATGTGAAATGATAATGGAAAACCCTGTGATTAAACAGCACTGTAAAAAGTCAAGGACAAGCTGATTCATAAAAGTAAAAAGTCATCCATTAATTGGAAGAGAAGCTCATTGATATCCTCTGGGATATAACTTCAGATTGACAGTAGCTCAGATGAGTTGGTATATCCTGCTGCACCATAGGAAGATGCAGCTCATAAATGCTTTCTTCACAGTGAAAATGGGGAAAAATAGCTTTAAAAACATTATGGGGATGAGAGAGCTTCCTTCCTAGTCTTTGAGTTTAGAAAAAGAAGGAATGATGTAAGAATAGAGAGGACTGGGTATGTGGATCAGCCTTACAGCACTGGATATTGCAGTATTACCACTAGCTCAGAAACTGGAGGAGGGATGTTTTTTTATGTAAGACATTTATCAGCAGCAAAAAAAAAAAAGAAAAAAAAGCTTGTAACCGAGCCATATGTTGTATGTGAGTAACCAGGGGCAAGAAATGGAATCATTATGAGCAGCAGTTTCCCACATACCAAATTATGATAACAAATCCTCCTTTTTCTCAGTTTTCCTGTTGATGCCATGGCTGCTCTGTGTTAGGTGAATATAATTAACACTGCCCTGCAAATATCATGCCTATGAGCACTTAATAAGTCACTTAAGTCACTTCCATTGTGACTAATTTTTTTCCATCTTCTGTGGATATTTAGATTTAGATCTTTTTGAGTCAACATAAATAAGACCCTCATTTTCAAACATTGTTTTGTTCCATTGTATTTTAGTATAGTCGGTCTATATATAAATTTAACCCACATTCTGCAATGTTTTCTATGTACTGTTGGAATGTTATATCTTACAGCATGCTCATGTCTAGTCCTCTTCCCAGAAGAAAAAGTACATGCAGTGATACTTTTTTTTTCTGGGTGTTTGTTTTATTTATCATACATAGCAAAAGTAGAGCCATTAGCTTATATTTCAGTGATACTAAAGTGAATAAAATATATTTATACTTGAAGCTGCAGGGGAATTCACACTTTCAGACCTGAAGAAATCTCCATCTGCAAAACAAATACTGTCATTCCCTCTGTTAGAGAAGTGTAATTTATTGGCAAACCTTGGTCATTCATAATCTACTTAATGGGTAGCAATCAGAAATAAAGAACTCCTGGGAGTGTGTAAGACTTTCCTCTCCCAATGATAGGTGTTATCATAGTTTGTATTTCTTCTAATACCTTTTATTTTGGTCACAATAATTAGTAAATACTGAATTAAATCCACATTACATACTTAGGTTTTCATCTGAGGTTTCTAATTTCCAAGCTGAGGAAAGAGTTGCAGAATTCAAGTGACAATAGCTCTGTATTTGTTGAGGGTAGCCCAAAATCAGTTCTCTTTGCATAGTTCTGCTGCTCTGGATAAGGCTGTGAGCTATACCTGACTAATCCATATTTGGACAAATATGAAACCTTTCAAATTTTTTTGAAAAATACTTTTTTCTTCTTCTAAAAAGTATATAGCCAAGAAAATTGAAAGGGAAACATGTGAAACAGACTTGCCAATGGTTTAATATATTTTTCTTATAAGTCTGTTCATGTCAAAAGTATTTTACAAGAGGTGTTGTCAGTGAAAGAGCTGCCACTTTGACGTCATATGGAGCTATTACTAGGACAAAATAACCTGTGCTTAGCATACCACACTGCCAAAAAATGTCTGCATCACTGGAAATAACAGTACCTAACTTTAATGACTACTTTATTCTTCCAGTGTTAGCTATTGCTTAGACTTTGATGGTTCAGAATAGAGCAATGCAGAGCTCTTCAAAATGTTCTTGTTGTGCATCTCATGGAGCACATCTCCAAAGTGTACTTAAAGGGAAATCATTGGCATCTCAAGCAAAATCAGGTAATTATATGAAATGAGGGCCCCACTGTGCTGCTTGCAGCACAGCCACGTGTACCAGAAGATGAGAGAGTTGTCAGTGCTTCCAACAACAGACAGCCTAAATAGAAGAGGAAAAGAACAGCTGACAAAAAAAAACACAGAACACCAACAATGCCTAAATTATCCTTCATGAGGTGGAGTGGTGGTTAAACTTGCCTGTGGAGTTTGCTTTCTTTTCCACTGCTGCATTCACTATTCCTAATTACCCACTGACAATGTACATGGAACAATGTCCTGTTTTTCTGAGGGCACTGGGAATGTCTAGTCAAAAGAGTTTGGCTTATACATCTTTGTATTGACTTTTCACATTATTTTATGAGACCTTTAGTCTGTTTCAGAGCAGGGTAGTAAAGCTGGGAGTCAGCTTCTTCTCCATCAGTTTGTACAGAGCATTGCCTGAGCTCAGAGCATCTTCAGGCTCCAGGCACTGCATTGCCTTTAGCAGGGAATAGATAAAAATAAAACCAGGGAAAAAAACAATTTTTAAAATTTATTTATCAAGGTGAACCCCAATTTTAATTAAGATCTAGGGTAAACAGATGTCCAAACTATATCTACAAATAAGAACACCGATGGAAAATGCCATAATGTCTGTTAGTCATGAGAGAGAAAATGTACATAATTTCTGTCTTTTTTCCTCAGAAATTCATCAGTTCTATGTATTGGGAACATCAGCTTTCAGGTATTCAGTGACTAAGTACTCACCTTAAAATAACATGTATGCAAAGAAAAGTACAGTTCAAGAAGAAGGGGGGAAGGAATGTGTCTCATGTGGTATAACTCTAGTAGGAAGTGAGAACAGTTGTAATAAGATGAAGAGCATTAGTTGTGTACTACTTCTGATATTGTAACCTAATGTTCCATAAAGGTTGTGTGAAGACATTAGGATGCTTTCATTGGCTGTACAGTTACCACAGTTCTGTTTCTCAGAGATCTTTGCACCCAAATCACATCTGCAAGACTCTGAGGCTGATAATTCTGTCCCCTACTTCCATTCTTCCCACTCCTTTATTCCCTCTTTTCTGCTCTTTTAAATACCATGCTTTTCTCCCATTTTAAAAACCAAATCATCCAAAATCAGTAAATATTTTTATAAAACAGTGCCAGTATAAATTATTTTTCTAACAGGTAATCTGATGCCCTGCCAACTGGAAAGCTGATACAATACCACTAAAGCCACTAAAAGTTTTAGCTGTTAAAAAAAGAAAAAATGCTCTGAAACTGCAAACCCAATCTGTCTAAAGCCATTTTCCTACAAAAGTGCATCACATACCTTCCTTAACTGATGATAGCTGGCATGTGATTTAAAGACTGATGTCAAGCATTTTGGGTTGCTCATCACATCTGCCTGGAGTTATTTATATGTGATATAGTACATGCAAAACTCCAGATGAGAGTTTAGTTACAACATTTTTGCTGATTGTCCCCAGTAATCAATACATGTTTATTTAAACTCTGGGGGGGGCTCTCTAGTGTTGCAAAGTGGGTTCTCTAATTCATGTGATTCCAAAAGGATAAAGGATTGTGGCATTTTTAAATGAGTTTTGATGATAGCCCTGATTTTATTGCTTACTAGCAGCAAACTAGAAGGGCAGTAGCATGAATCTGGTGTGGTGCCTTGCCTCAGCAGAACAAGAGTAGCAAACAGTAGAAAAGGCCACAAAATAACTTTTTTCACAAGTACAAGTCATAATTCTTGAGTAGCCTAAAGCAGCTTGAAGTTTGTGTAGAGGTTGTATCTCCCTATGACAAGGAGTCTTTTCAAGCCCAAAGGTTTTAGATATACTACTGACCTTTCTCCTTAAATAAACAAAGTATCTTAGAAATTTAAGAATTTCAAATTTGATGAACAAAACTTGTAGCACTGTTGAATGTAAGCATTCCTATGATTTCTAAGTATTTTTTATTTCCTACATGATCTTTCCAAATTGCCTTTTGATGTTAAAAGACAGTGATGTTTAAAATATATCCTCTAGGTAAATTAACCTCCATCTGCAGTCAAATAGGTCAAAAATTGATTTTTTTTTTCTTAAGGTAAGCTGAGATACTCTAAATATCTGTGTTTTCTCTCAGTCTGGAGAAGATAAACTGTCAGAGACAGTGGATAATCTTTACTTGGTGATTTTTAACTGAAGAACAACTGAACAATGAACAGAGAACATGAATAGCTGCCCTTAGAAATTCACAATATCAACAAAAAAAAGAGTTGTGTAAAAGACTCAATATTCTGAATTGAATGACCATTTAAACTACTAAATCTATATTTGCATCATTGAACAAAAAGATCCAATATCAATTTCAGGAGGATGTGCCTCTTTTGGTTTTTTCTCTTCTGGAGCTTTCATCTACAACCATAACAAAAGCAAATCAGTGGTAGTGATGATGGATCATCAGTAGATCATGAATAGATCACCTGGTGCCTACTGAGAAATTTATGTGACTTGAAAAGCACTCGGCCAAGTTCACCAAATAAGCAGCTTCTCACATTTATGTCTCTGGAGTGCACCTGCAGTTCAGCAGTCTCCTCACACCAGCTCGAGCCCAGGTCCTTCCTGGTTGGTTTGGACACTGTGCTCTGTGCCACCACTCCATTCAAAAAGATCACTAATTACATTCATGAAACTATACCACTTTAGATGCTTTTTCAAGATTTAAGATTTTCCTGCCTGTAGAGATGAAGGCACAACTTTTTGCATATTTTCTGTGTCTTACAAAAAAATAATTTCAATCTTCTGTGCGTGATAAACCCAGGTCAATGGACAAGTGTCTCCAGTGGCACCATGTTTTAGATTCAGAAGTACTCTGGCTAGAATAAATCCCTTTGAGAAGAAAAAACATTAGAGAATGAAGATCACAGAGGTGCTGTAACACCTGAAGAGGTGCTTAAGACCTGAAGAGTGAATAAAACTTTTTTTTAATCAACAGGGGTGGGATTAATTTGTAATTTACTGGCTGAAAAACTGTTACGAGAAAACTCCATTTCTACAAGTCCTTTTCTTTTTATTTTCCTGTATCCTGAGGATACTACTGTCCTGGGTTTGACCCATGACAGTTTGTCAAGACTTTATATTTCTCCTTTATCTCCTTAAGGTTTTGATTCTACCTTATGCATTTTTTTTTTTTGTCTAATGTATTACTATTATTACCACATCAACCTCTTGACTAGCTATCAATCTCTTATGGATTATTCAAATAATTCTGTCAAATTTATTTCATTGAGTCTGAATAGAGAAACTTCCTTCCTGTGGAGATGGCAGAAATATATTTTGTTTGGGAAACAGTAATTAGAATAATGAAGAGTTTCCAGACCTCTGTATTTCAAATGAAAGCAGGGATCTGGATTTAAATGCAGAACAGTATTGTAATTTTAGCTTTTAAATTCTTGTATTTGAATTTTAAAAGGTTGCATGGACATATATTGCAGGGTCTAGAAAACACTATGCTTCTCAGTTAAGAGACCAGATTTTTTTAGTACTAAATTTCACAGTAAATTACATTTGCTATTTGTTGCTATTTGCTATTTTATCAATTTGTCTTTGTTGAAACTAATCACTAATACCTGTTATACGTTACTAAGATATTTTCACATTGCTCAAAAAATAGTGGATCATTTCATATGTAGGAAAGCATGAAATTCACTCTAGGCTGCTGGAGGTGCCTAGAGTGTGTGTTTTAGGGGCCTTTAGCTAGTGACAAAATGCTAAAGTTTAACTCATCTGTAATTTCTGATTCCTGTTTTTGATTTTGAGTGGTTATTGATCTTTCTTTTTCAACTTGATACTGCTATGATTTCTTCAACTCATATTGGCACTGTCTTGAGTAGATGCTTGACCAGTTATTTCATTTTGCATTTGTTAATACATAGAAGCACTGAAATGTCTTTTTTTTTCTTAAAGCTTTAAATCAAAACAATTATACCTCTTCTTGCAAAAATTGAATTTTTTTCCTGCAAAAGAGTCTATGGAGCCCTTCGTGATCAGAGGTGTGTCAGAAATCTTGCAGTAAAGTTCTGCCCTGTTCTGATTCATTCATTTCACGGAACCCTTCATTTAATTGGGAAATGCGCATTGCATTGTACTCCTTCTTGAAGAGCACTTAGAACCCAGAGAACAGGCTGTTGTTTAATTACCTTTAATTCATTGGGAAATGTATGCTATGGTGGCACTCAAAATGGTGATTTTGCAAGATTTCCTTTCTTACGTAAAAGTAGAAATCGCTTTTATATACAATATCCTCGTAGTATCACCATCTATAAAAAATTCTCTTGTTCCCTTAGAGATGCCCTGCTTTGACTCTCACTAAAATGGTGAGTGCTTCTGAGCCTCTGCACGTTGTTGGCTCCATATTTCTAGACCATGGCTGACTCCCTGCTCATGGTTTGGTGCCTGACTCCGAGCCTTCCATAGCTGATCTGGGAAGGGAAGCTTATGACTTCAAGCTGTAGGTTTTACACAGGCTGCAGAAGGTGGCTTTAACCAAAGCTGATGCTTAGGGCATGGACCTTTGTGTCTTTAGTTCATAAAAAAAGCAAGGCATATTCCCAAATATACTTCAAGGTTTATGTCCTCTAGATAAGCTAGTGCAGCTTCTCAAGAACAGGATAAAAATCAGGCTGGTTTCAAATTTCCCTCTTAGTCTCTTCTGAGTCCTGTGAGGACATGGTGAAAGGTACAGCTGAGTAGTGAATCATTCTGCTATCCAGGGTTTCATTCAAGGAGTATATGAAATGTAAAGCTCTCCATCAATTGCCAAAGACAAAGATTATTCTCCCTTGTGTATCATGTAGAAGGAGGCTAGCTGTAGTATATATTATCTAATCTTTATCTTTCTGTACTTCAAAAGAAATTATTATTTCCTATAAAGCTTCAAAACTTGCCATAAGATCATCAGTCACTTTTATCTACACTGCAAATGCATGTCTACTTTGGGCACCAACAAACTATTATTTAAATACACAGTTAAAATTGCACTGACTCAGAAACATGGCACTTGGAGCCAGAAACAATTTAGTAATCTGGACTGTAAACTGTCAGAGAATAGTTGTTGTTCTGTTTTTGTACTTTATAATGCAATGTCCTCAAAGAAAGTGATGAATTTTGGAGAAATTCCTTTCTTTCATCATCTTCACAAAAAGGGAGCATCTAATTACTCCTTTCCTGTTGTTTTCCTCAATTTGCTTTGCCCAACTCTGGCTTGTCTGGTAGGTTTTTACAGGGAGCTTTAATTTTCAGAATTTTCTGAGTAAGATACAGGGTTATTTCTGTCCTGGATCAGAACTGTTCAGTCTGAACTGGAGAAATCAAGTGGAAAAAAACCCAGGATATTTGAGGGAGTCAGTCGTGACCTTGCTTCCACTAACTTTCACATTCTAAAAAAATATTAGAAGTCCTCATGGCACTGTGTTTCTAAGAGCATTTTTCCCTACACAGTTGAGGAAGGTAACCAAGCTCTAAGTTTTGAAAAATTTATTTGTTAAGTAATTCCTACTCTATTTAAATTCTTTTAAAATTCTGAAAAAGCAGCAAAGTCTAAAAGAAAAGGCTTCTGCAATATGCAATTATATTGTCTCTCTTTGTCCCTCTTTCTTAAATGTGGGAGATTTGAGCAACAATAATAAACATGAGAAAATGTTAGTTCTTGTATAATCCTCCATTAGCATCATAAAAGAGAATTCTGAATAAAGATTAAAGGTTTATTTTTTAAAAAGGAAAAGGCTTCCGATTTAAGTTCTCTCCTACAAAACAAGGAAGTTTGAAAGATGAACATAAAGGAGAATGGAAAAGCAAAGCAGAAGGGTTTGTTCAACAAGGGAAGGTGACAGAATCTGCACGAGGGATGGGGCAGCCTTGGATGTACAGACAGAGTGGGGAACAAGAGGATGGAAAGCAGTGCCACAGGAAGGGACCTAGGTGCTGGTTGATGCAAAGTTAAACATGAGTCAGCTCATTAGTCACTGCACTCTTCTCATGGTAATTTTTACTGAGTTTGGAAACATGGGAGGTTGCTGAGGGTGTGTGTTTAACTGCATTATGGCCAGAGGCCACATCATGCTCCCACAGGAGCTTTCCTGACTCAGGCAAGAGCTCCCTGAGGATCATGGCATTGTTGCCATTGTTAAGGACACATTATGACATAAACTGCAATGCAAAGTGCAATAACTGAGGGGTTTTTTCTCTGCTTTGGAAATGTCTGAGCTCATAAACTGTTAGCAAAGGCTTGGCAGAAGTTTTAAGAATTTTTAAAGGATAATGATGGATTTGGAGAGACAAGCTCTGACCAAAACATGCACCTCCTATCCCCCCATGGAGTGACACCTCACAGGTCTCAGGGTACATGACAGTGTCAGACAATGAGGCAGTCACTGTGAAGCCATTTGGGTGGTGGAGGGAATACCAGAGGTAACTTTAGAAGGTAAATTTATAAATGCTTGTGAGATAAATTGAAAACTTTCTACAGTTTCCTGACTTTTGTTAATACTCAATCTAAAACCAGATAATTGTTTTAGACTGAAGGTCGTCTTAAATCCAGTTAAAAAGATACAATCAGTTCAAAAGAAAAGGCTTTGCATTTCATTTCTTGAAGCATTTTCTGATGTGATTACTATGTTTTTTACGCATTTCTGCTCTGACCAATCTCAAGGGAAAGAAGAAAACTACCACCTTAGCTTGGCTTAAGCAGTGAAAATAAACTGTAAGTCACTTGAGGGATGACTTTAACCCACTGGCTAAGAACATAAGGAAAATTTCATAGGAAATGTACAGAGAAACAGTCGTAACTTGGAGCACAATTTTTACTGTTCAAGTGAAATATCATCAGGAACTTTCACTGACTTGAAGAGAGAATTAATTTCATTCTCTATGTCTCTTGTAGAATTTTGTTAAATTATTACAGGCCTTAGCTTCCTGCAGGTTAGAAAATAATGCACCTCTTCCCCAGATAATACAGTGAGATTTATAGCAGCTTAACTTTCTTTCATTATATGATTCCATGTGGGCCCTATAAAGATGTGATCTGCACAACACTAATGATCTTTCAAAGCTAAAGCTTGAACAAATCAATGTCTTCAGGTCCATTAAACTCAAGCACAAAGCAGGTCACGTTCCTGGACAGAAGGATTAATAAAGGTATAAGAGTACACAGAAATAAGAAAGCAGTGAATAATTATGGGAACTAGGCTCAACCTGATTGTTCCAGAAGTCATTCACAGGAGGCTCTGTAGAGCTCTGGCTCTGTGTTCTTCCACTCCACTTTTATTCTGGTGCAGATCATGGCATAAGATAGAAAATGTCTTTTCTTCCTGTTATGTGGTCCTGCAGAGGTGTTTTAAATGGGTTCACAGAAACTGCTTCTAATTTAGTGCCACATCAGTGCAGAAAGAGAAGAGAAGGGGGATTTTAGTGAGAGAGGAACATTTAAAATGTGTTGCTCTGTTTTTTTGGTTCAAACCATGTCTGTACCTAACTGTGCAGGGCTGCTCTGTTCCCCATGGTTGTGC
The DNA here is from genome assembly GCA_013400575.1 of Peucedramus taeniatus. Classification (NCBI taxonomy): domain Eukaryota; kingdom Metazoa; phylum Chordata; class Aves; order Passeriformes; family Fringillidae; genus Peucedramus; species Peucedramus taeniatus. Next base: position 770 of record WBNO01007561.1, on the reverse strand, counting down.
ACTGTCCCTGTTCAGGCAGTCTTGTGCACTACTGCAGCATGTGACAGACAGGGAAATCTGTCTCCATGCAATATTCCATATGGTGCTGTAGTCTCCCTTCATATCCCAGTTCTCCTTTCCTACCCAAAAGAGACATCAGAGAAGATGTGGGAACACAATTTCCCTGGCCAGTATGGAGTGTCCTCATTAATAGTGCACAGTCTGAAGCATTCCAAGGTGATGGCTGTGCCTGTGCCAGAAAAACCAGACAGAGATGAATGGAAAATAGTGACCCTCTGGGCTGGTGGGAAGGGATTTCTTTCCCTTCACCTCCACTTATAAAAACCTATGATGTAGTCAAATGTTCCATTTGTTTATCTCCACTACTCCATCCATCTCCCACAGAAGTGTATTTCCAAGCTTATTTACCAATGGCATGTGCTTCCAAGTTTAAGATGGGAAAACTGATGATGAATGATATAATTTTATATATAATAATTCTGAATAATATAATTCTCACATCTGGAAGNTATCACAGCAACTTGGAAAATATTATTCTGCAGTATTATATCAGGGCACTATTTAATATATTTCCCTTAGCACACATAGATTTTTTTTAAGTGGTTTTGGGAGGTTTGGTAGGTTTTTTTCTGTTTTAGTTTTTGTTGTTGGTGTTGTTTTGTTTGTTTTTTTGTTTAGTTGTTTGGGGTTTTATTGTTGTGGTTTTCTGTTTTGGTATGGTTTCGTGTTTTGTTTTTTTATCTTTCTTTTGTTCTGGGGTTGGTTTTTTT
>WBNO01007559.1:0-44716 GCA_013400575.1 Peucedramus taeniatus | reverse complement strand
ATATATACATATATATATGTATCTACATATATCTACATATATCTACAAACACAATTTTTAGTAGGAAGGGTTAAGAAATGACATGTCAACATTTGCAAATGCCAGTGCTCTTTATATTGGGCAAAATTAGAGAAGACTTTGAGGAGCTTCACAGGGACTTATTGAAGCAAGTTGAGTCGGCAGTTTGATGGTAGTTAAGAGCCAGTGTCTTCCTAATGAAAAGAAATATACTCTGGAGAGAATAATGTAAAGTCAATGAGATTGATGCATGTGCTTAACTTAAGTGCATATTTGACTGCCTTGCTGAATAAGGATGGCATTACATTTTTAAAGTTAATTCACAGCTGTACTTATTGAATCCTGAAATCATAATGACTCTTAACTATTAAAACTATTTCCCATTTAGAGTAATACTGTATTTTTTTCCTTTTTTAGGATATTATGTAATGAAAAAATTAATCTAATTAGAATTTATTGTGTAATTACAGAAATGTTTTTAAATAAGAAATTGCTATTAAAAATTATATTTTACATTTTTATCAGCTATTAGCTGCACTGGAAGGGCTAGAGGAATCTCCCCAAAACAGTAGAACTGATTCCAGGGTAAAAAATAAAATCCACCAAAATGTCCAATTTTCTAGAGAGCACAATATATGCATTTATTTTTCTGACATATTATTCCCTCTTTTTTGGATTAAATGCTCAATATAGCATCTATTTCTTCTTTATTTCTTCATATTATTTTATGATAGTGCTAAATATGTATTGTTCCATACTTGAGAACAAGTTGGCAATATTACATACTAGCATGAAAGAAATAAAAAAATATGTTGCATGCATGAGTCTTGATTATTTGAAACATTGTTTTGTGTAATGTGATTTAACCCCTTTTCTGATTGAGATCATGTTTGCTATTCCCTTTGTTTAAAATATGTCTACGAATTCTATTTCTACTGCAAAAATAAATGATGAATTATTTATATATACCAATTATTTATTATCATTTATGCAAAGCTTGTCATATTATGCATGCATAAGGGGATTAAATCACTGTTAACCCATAATGCCTTTAGGGGCATTATATGATAGGCAAAAGGTTGCTTATGTTTACTGTTGTAGATAAACATATACATTAAGAACATACATATTGTTTATACAAATTGCCAAGTTGAATATCAGTTCTGTTAGGAAAATGAAGTGTTTATTGAGCAATTTGGCTTTTAAATAATGATCAGCTAATCTATTTAATACACTATACTTTCTCAAGCTTGAAAATATGAGCTTTTTTCAACTAATGATACTCAAGTTGAATTTAGTTCAAACCTGTTTAATAGAAGTAGTGTAAGAATGCACTCAAATCTTTTCTTTTCTTTCATTGTTCCTCCTGAGGCAGTCCCTTCATCAGCTAAGGATGCATCATTATACTTTACCACTAAAATAAGTCAGTACAATCTACAAAATGTTAAAAGAATATGTTTTTTAATTATTCCCAATAATTACTAGGAAATATAAGGCAAATCCTCAAACAGATGGAAAGATTGGATGATGTTGCTTTAAGCAGGTACAAAATGGAAGCACTTTTTTGCAGTGTATGGGCCAAAATTTTGATTAGTATTACAGCAATAAAAGGTCCTTATGTTTTGACATCACACTGTAAAAACAATAAAATATATTTTTACATTTGCATAGAAATATACTTTTTTCAACTTTAATGAGCAAATAAATGTAAGCCTCTGATCAAGATATTCTTGTTCTCATCTTTTCTTCTCCCTCTTTAGCAAGTAACATGTTGGTTCCTTTACCTATCCCAGTTCAACTCCCACAGCAACTTAATTTGTATCTGCTCAGTCTGGAGCCTACAAGTCCTGAGGATCTGTTGTTTTAGCTGCTGTGGCTCTTCAAAAGCCTCTCCTAAGTAGCCAGCACAAACACACAGCAGCATATCTTGGAATTGAGAAAATAACGAGTCCTGTGGCAACAGAGCTGAGGCCAGGTGGTTAACTGATCTCGACCAACTCATCTGAGAGAAAATCTGTAACTGTTATTGTATGTAGATTAGGAAAAGGTCAGGTCAAATAAGCAACATCTTTTCCTAATTTAGACAGACAGTGACGAAATCAAAGGTTGTCGTTGTCTTCAGCAGAGTTTCTAACTGAACATTGCAGGCTTGATTCATGAAAACCTTTGTATATCCTTAGCTTCAAATTGGGAAGAAGTCCTCCAGAAAGTAAATTCTTAAGGTTTTGTGCATGCCCACCAGCTATTCTTAACCTGTCCTGAAGCCTCACGTAAGCCCTGGAGGTGACTTCCATGCTATCAGCACTCTCAGGGATCCAGAGGCTTCAGCCCTGAATCCAAAAAAAAGCACTTTATGAAGAGCAGCCCTACAAACAGCCTCTTTCTCACATGGCAGATTAGTGCAATTAAATCCTAACTTTCACTAAATGCAAGTGCAGCCTTGTTTTAGCCAGCTGCACTGAAGCAACATACTTTAAGACTCTCCCCTTGTTGAGGTTGATTTGATATCAGAACAATGTGCTGGTTTATACTGACTTATTCTGGTTTAAACCAATACAAGTGAGATCAAAATCAAGTCCACTGACTGTAAAAAGCCAAAGAATGTATTAAAAGAAAATGTAGTTTGAGGGCAAGTAAAATCTCTAGCTTGTTTTTTTAATTAATATTTTCTTTTTGTGACATAGCCCCAGGCATCCAAATATATATTCTTCTAATCCCACTTGACCTCAACACAAATGTTTATGCCAAGGGTGTTCTCATGTTCCCAAGACTGGGGTTTAGGATAATGGATTCTACCAAAGGGCATTCTACATTTTTCTTCTTTCATTTTCAACCACCTTTCCATCCCCATTTTAATCCTGATTCTCCTCTCTTCCACAGATACGGTCATGCATAATATTCCTACAGATGCCAGACTAAGGGCCATGCCTACTACAATCAGTACTAATAAATGCCTTTTACCTCCTAGCTACTGGGCTGAAGAAAAGAGGTTTTGTTTCTCTGTGTACATCTGGGTTCTGTGTATATGTTACTGCTATTTTATTTCTGTTGAATTTCTGGTCCATGAAGTCAAATTCATTACTTAACTCAGAAAGAGTAAAAATGGAAAATTTTAAAAATTCATTTGCTGACTTAAACAACAGATTTTGAAAGAAGGAACCTTCTCTTCTTTCTCTTTCTTTCTTTTTCTTTCAGCTTATGAATTTTGTAAAAGATAAATCTGAAGTAACACTGATGTCAGAAGTGAGCAGATTAGAATTTCATTCTATGTTAATGGAGTCAGAAATGAGCGTACAAGCGTCCATATTTTTGTGGACAATTCTGATTAATTCTTTGTCTGTAAGAAATGTAGATACACACTGAAATTACATTTATAAAATTAGTCAAATAGCATGCAAAAATGTTGTCACTCATATTTATTAACCTAAATAAGCTTTCTTTGAAAATTTGACTTATGAAAATTAATAACAAAAAATGAAAGTCAAACTTCTGCACCTGCAAGCACTTTGAATTGTTTCCATTGTTATACAATAAAAAAGCAATGCCATATTTTAGCAATATGACTACTAATTGCTTAGCTTTAGTTTGAGATGTAAAAACTTTTCTGGTGCGCTATTTTTTAATGTTCAAAGAAGTCAAATAAGACCACAATAAAGTTTATTGCTCCAAAGCAAAACGCTTAAAAGCATTTCAAGCCTTGCTTAAAAGCAAAGTCCCTATTAACTTTTTCTGCTAAAATTTACAATTAAAATTTCTTTTGTTAACACTTGTTATGACAATTTGAAATGACATTCACAAAATAACCTACCTCAGATTATTTTTGAGAAAAAAAATTCAGTGGTAAAAGGGAAAGATACAAAGCCAATAAATGTAAAAATTAGGTTTTGTCAAGTACGTAGAGGAAGAATTCACTATTTTATCACCTTTCTATCACTTTTCTTTTAATCACATTCCTTTAATACAAATTGTATGAGATATTTAACATCAGTATAAGAAAAGTTTTTATATTTATTTGCTTAAAAAAGAAATATCAGCTAATCAACACTATTGATGCAGAATATGATTGTGGTTTGTTATGATAGCTTACCTTCACGACAGCAAGATGGTTTAAGAACTGTAGGAGGATTAATTTAGGAGGGTTACTTCTAACCCTTTTACTAATCCTTCTAACTGTAGGAGGGTTAATTCTACTTTGCACAAAAATATTAGAGGCAAATTCAACAAATAACTGCAATAACTACAAATAACTACAATAACTACAAATAAAAAGAGTAAATTCAACACCTGAAAAGAAGGTAAGGAATCAACAAATAAAAGACAAAATACAATTCACTGAGTCAGCAACTGCTTCTGTCATTTCTTTAAGTCATCCTTATTTGGGATTTCTGGTAATGGAGTCTACAGAGAAAGCTACTGAACTTCACATTATTTGAACTTGGGGCTATTGCTGTTCTTAAACTGCTTTTCCAAAATGGATTGCTATAGGCACTTGTAGGAAGTAGTTCCTTGATGTTTTCTCCTGAACAAGGTAAAACATTGAAATATCATAATTTAATTCCTCATTACCCTGGAATTCTTAAGAATAAACACTTTAAGGTTTTGACAGTGGATTATGGGGGAGAAATAACTTTAAAACTGTTGCAAAATACAAACAGGTTGTAGTATGTGAAACACAATTCCCCACGTAGTCATATACACATACACTGATATTCATTCCCTGAATCCTAAAGTAATTTAAAAGGATAATTAGTGTGTAGTGCCTGAATTGGTTCCTCAGAGAGTTAGTGTCCACCCTGTTTGTCACTGTTTCTTGCCTAATCCTGCCTAATGAGGGTTTATGTTAACATGGCTAAGCACTTGCAGATATGCACTACCAAGCTAGCTAAGCTTAGAGAAGACATGCTGTTCAAATGTCACTGCCTTTGGCTATCATGCTATAAGATACTGATTATTGCTTATTATGTTTTTTATTCAAAAAGCTGCCATTTGTACTTGTTTGTAGGCCCTTGTTGTTCTTACACAGGTAACAAGTAATGTCTGTGTTTTTCCTAGAGTTACACTTTTTAATTTCCTTATTCTTTCTTTTGTTAAGAACTCTCTCAGTGGGATGAAATACTGTTGATTTATTGCTTTAAAGCCTTTAGAGCAACTTAAGTGGAACTACACTGAAAATCACAGTAAAGTTCAAACAATGGCAAATATGTGCATATTACATATATGTTGGGGAGCTGAGTTGTGTTTGGGTGTATTTTTGGGGTTTTTTTGTTTGTTTGTTTGGTTTTTTTTTTATCAGCTTGCTGTCACCTCATAAGAGTATTTCAGTATAAAATATTAGTTCTGGTTTCTCAGTTCTGGGCTAGTGGTTTTCATTTCAAAGGAAAAATTACTTCTTTTTTACTCTTTTTTCCTGTTTTAGATGCAACCAGATCCTGCAGAGCATTAAACATCACAGTCAGATCTTTTCTCTCTGGCTAGTTGTGATTATCCTTTGCAGAGAGGAAGGCATCCTACTAGAGTCTGAAACGAGAGGTCAGTCTTCAGATCTGAGATTTGCTTCGAGTCTTTTTTTCATTTCAGAAAGGTGAAGATTCACTCCTGTTATAATTGCCTACATTAGCTGTTTCTACCCTGCTGCTAGAAAGCAGTCTCAGGAGTGCACTGGAGCAGCTGACTCGCATGTACTCTCCCATGCACACTATTGCCTGTCAGGTTGCCTAGGGCCAGCCTGCAGGCAGCCCATGAGCAGCCTGTTTGGGCATGTCTGGAGCAGCACTCGGCTACCAGGCACACCAAGGATGGAAGGTCCTGACCACTGACTCCCCTCCAAACGCAGCACAGATATAGCAGGGAGGTCCCTGTCACCAGTTCAGCACCAGGCAGGTGTCCTGGCATGGCTGCTGGGTAAGCCTTGCCTTCCAAAGGGAGAATCCTCCTGCGTGCTGATTTGCCCTTCCCAGGAAGGAGCACAGCTCGCTCATCCTTGTGGCACGCTCGTGGCATCCACTGGGAGTGGCATCACTGAGGGCAAAGCAAATGAGGGCAATGAGGCAACAGCACCAGGACCTCCAGACCTTTTCCCTGCCTGGGACTGGGGCTGGCTTCCTCTTGCTCAGTTGCTCCTGTTCCTTGCCTTAAAATCCTGAGCAGTTCAGTTTACTGTCAGTGAAGCCAATATCATTGTGATTCACTGAACTCACAGTGCCTGGGTTTGTACATATGTGCTTAAATCAAGCCCGTAATCCCAAAATAAATTAGCCTGAGTGCTTATATTTTCAACCAGCTAAGTCTTTGGGTGTAACACTGCTTTATGCTGTAATATTTATAAAATATATCTGTACCTCAGACTTTAATAGGGAACCTTGTGAAACTCGTTTCTCGTTCCTCTGCAGAGTAGTGTTATGGTTGAGGTAAACAGTTGTACATGCCAACATTTTGCTTGGTTTCATCATGTGTGTCCTTTAAAAACTGGCATAGCATCAGTATCCAACTAAAATTCAGCCAAGGCATGCTGCAAATCTTTCTGAATCTTCCTGTCCCTTTCCCAATGTGTCAAAAACAAAGTGAAAAATGAAATATGAAGGAGAGTTCACTGATGTATTTTCTCTTCTAAAACCTGCTAGTTATAAGACTCAACTAAAAAGTGGGAAATATCAGTATAATTTACCAGATAATGACAATTTCAATTTCTTTAATACAATATTTTTCCTTGGCTACACTACATTAATTAAACTTGATGTTGTTTCGAGACCTGCTTGTAAAGAATTCTAGACAAAACTTCTTAAGTCATTTTTGTGGGTTGTTTTTTTGTTTGTTTGGCTGTTTTGGTTTTTTTTTGTGTTTTTTTTTTTTTTTTGTTGTTGTTGTTTGTTTGTTTGTTTGTTTTTTGTGGGGTTTTTTTTTTTGGGGGTTTTTTTTGGGGGGGATTTTTTTGGTTTTTTTTTTTTTCTGCAGAAGAAGAAATATTCTTAGACAACTAGTCTAAACAGAAACTCATGTTAGAATGATCCTACAGAATAAGTAATAACTATCTCATACTAAAGCTGACATTTCTATAATTTTTGCAGTGGCAAATTAGTTCACCTTTGTAACTTTTAACAAGACAATAACAATGAGCCTGGTGCCAGCAGAACTTTCATGTTGTGTCTGATAGATGGGTGACCATGGCAGCATCCTGTTTCTGACGATTGACTTGGGCATGCTCAGGAAAAGAAATGACCCAACTCTGAGATAACTTCTATCTATGGTATCATCCTCTGGAAACCAGTGGTTTGCTGAGGTAGACCTGTTAATGCAACATGTTTACAAGTCCTTCAGTCTGCTTATTTGGAATAAATGTGTTCTTTATGAATCTGTTAATACTTTTGGCTTCCTTAGGATCAGTATTGTGACAAAAAAATATTTGCAGTCAGAATAAGAGTACAAAATTATTGCCAGAAAATTTCTAGTTCTCACCCCTAAATATTCCTGTGCAAGCTATAGTATTTTATAGTATAGTATTTTATACTATAGGATGCTAACATTGTACGTGAAAAGTAGAGTTGCTGCCTACCAGATGGGTGTGGGGTAGAGGAGGATTCAGCACATTGAAACACTTTTGGTACTCTCAGCTTCTATCTCTTCAAACTGGATGATTATTTTTAAGGAGTGACACTATTCTTTTGGCTACTGTCTGGAAACAGATGCCTTCAGCAATGATTTCTACAGGTGTTTCCCAAATCGTGCATCTCAATGTAAGGAAAGAAATAACTGGCTATATGTCAGGATGGAAAGGTATTGAGAAAATTTCCCGAGAATACACCTCTACATCCTCTACGTGTTATCCACTGAAAATTTGGGGTTTTTTTCAGAAGATAATCATCATGTCCTCAGCTCCTAGTGTTACACCTATTAGATGGAATATAGCTTCCTCAGCTGCCAGAGCTCATCCCTGCTAGACAAAAGTAGGAGTCCCATCGAGCTTGCTTGGGCTAGCAGCCACATAAGCTATTTTCTGCTGTATCAGTCCTTCAGTGACTTGTAATTACTGAAAGCTGAATCTGGTCCATTTTTAATTTATTTAAATCACTTAATTTCATTATATCATAGACAAATTACAGGAACTGTTACTGTTTTGGCCATGCAAAACTGTCTGTGGCCAAGATGTACAATGCTTCTCCAATTTGTCTCCAAGGGAATTTAATTAATTGTGAAGTGGGCAATATGGCAAACACTGGAATTTGTATTAATCATTAGCTCAGTAAAAAGTTCAAATCCTGTTCCGCTCATCCTGACCAGAAAGGACCAGAAGGCTGCCTCAGAACAAAGGTACAAGCTCTTTTGCAGCTGCTCCTTCTGTGTTAGTGAAATTCACAGTTCTGATTTCTAATACATAAGGTCATTTATCAGTAAAATGTGCACCAGGATTGATCCACTGGTCCAGTTAGCCTTCCAAGCACCCCAAATATAAAAGCAGTTGATTTTTGCTGTCCCACAGTGTCCCCAGCAAATCAATTTATTCCTTCGTCTTGCCACACAAAGAAGTCCCATTGGGACCCCAGAGGATAAGGAGCAGAAAAAAGAGAAAGGGCAAAAGAGGGACATACCATAATCACAAGAGGTAACCTTGGACTGTTAGAGATTATTTTAAAGCCATGATTTTTGAGTGAAAATCTATCTTTACAATGAACATTTCACACAGTAATTGACAAATTCAGCAGCAATTTCACACAGTTCTAGTCATCAGTCATTTGAAATGTACAACTACAGTATTCTACTGCTAATGAGTTTTAAGTGCATAATAAGTCAATTTGATTGACAGGCCTTGACCAATAGTAAAGTCAATTTTTACAGTTGAAATAAATGTTTCTACTATTGTATACATTCATTAATTTCAACTGTAGAAAAATAATCATGTTTTAGCACCATGATAGTCATAAAAAAATATGCCATCACGTTGAGGCACATGCTCTTAAAATAAGCTTTTAAATGGTTTTCTTTTTTAAGTGTACATTAAATTGTAGTTTAAGTATACAGTGAATTTAAACCTGTCAAGACAAACAGGTTTATGCAACCAACTAAAAAGTCAGGCATCTACCTACCAGGTTTGCATGTTCTGCTTTCATAAACTGTGTTCCCAAATGAGTTTTGAGACTTATCTAAGAGTACGAATGAATATGGAAGGCTGGATTGAGGTCTCTTTAAAACATTATTCTGAATGTGATATATTTAATAAAGCTGAATTTCCTGGGGAAGATGAAGTATGGCAACTATATCATATATTTCAGTTAGTTCTATGGTAAGATTCCCAGTAGCACACAGTGAGGACTGAAAACCAGATTGCTTTAGCAAGGAATTTGTTCCTATGTCTGAAATTTTAAGCAAATAATATTGCTACTCCAGACATTTTTTTGAATGCCAGATAGAGAATAGTTAGCCAGAGTAAAACAGAGAAAGCTAGAGGAAATGAAAATCCAGTAGTTATCAACTTTAACGTGATTAAACCATTTCTCAAAGCCTGAGTCTGATTTCCTCTTTACTAGTTTCCACCAAAAAACCAAAACCAAACAAACAAATCAATCAAAAAAACAAAAACAAAAACAAAAACAAAAAAAACCAAAATAAAACAAAACAAAAACCACAAAAAAAACCAAAACCAAAACCAAAACCAAACAAAAAAAAAAAAAAAACCAAAAAAAACTCAAACACCCAAATAACCAGGAAACTAATTTTCAAGATATGTTAAACACATAATAAAAGAAAGCAGGTTAAATTAAGATATCTCACCAAGAATGTTGATGACATCCTAAAGATCTGTAAGTACACAGAAATTTATTTCTGACACCACTCTTGCTACAGCTATCTCCTTTGGAGGTAATTGGAAATTTTACAATAAAACACATTTTGATGGGACACTAAGACACTTAAGTGCCTACACTCTTTCCAATTTTTCTTTAAGGAATACACTAACAGCTTACTTTGGTTTGACTTCACTGGAGTTGAATTAAAATATAATTTAACACCAGTATTTTATTTTTAATCTTTCTCCTTGAGAACTGTATACTTGATCCAGTAAACAGATTTCAGACGGGAATTTCACAAAACTCTGACCTCATATAAAGGACATGAACACATGAATAATACACAGATAAATTTCAGTGTAATGCAGAAATAAATTTCACTCAGCAAAAATGTGAATACTTAGGAGGTACTATTTGGGTGCTGTTTGCCAAATATTCTTCAGGTTCTAAGTTTTCATGTTAAGACATTCTCTTCAACAATTTTCCATTTGTGGTGGGCCATAATGAATGATTTTATGTGGTTCATCACAGAGTTTTTACAGATTAAAAATCATATGAAGGGGATGGAACTAAGAGGGCACATAAGTATTACAATGCAGGAGAAAACATTTTATAATTTGTTGTTAAGTCAAAGCATCCTGTCTTAAAATACAGTGAATAAGGGTCCTGAATCATTGTTACAGAAGATCAGGATATTTTCTTTACAGTCCTTTTAAGAGAAAACCATAGTAAGGGGAAACAAATGTTTCAGCAACTTGTGTTTGTGACCACAGATTCTATGTTCAGAGTGAAGTTTTCCAAAGCAAAAAGTAGAGCCATATTCCTGCCTCTTACTGGAAGGAGGTTTGGCAGTCCAATAAGCATGCTCAAAATCATCATTATAAGGTGATGGGTGATGGGACCATAAAAAGCACACAGAAATTCAAGACAGAAATAGATGTGTCTATGTATGCATGGTTCCTAAATAAAAGAAAGAAACAAATGTAAAGTATTTCTACTTTTCCAGTATATTAACTGGAAGTAATAATGCCAGCTTTTAAGTGGGAAAATCTAATAAAATATACACTCAGGATTCATTACAGATACTCAGTGTGCATTTAAAAATGCATGTGTTAGGTATTAAGTTACATACTTCGGCACACATAACAAAGTATACAAATTTTAGGTTTTATTGAGAATACATAGGTTTCTACTGCTATTATATTGTGAGATTTTCCACAATATAAAGACCTTGTTGTCAGAGACAACATAAGTGTAATCTTCCTGCACCTCATCAACATTGTCTTTTAGTCATTCTCCAGAGTGAAAATTGATTGCACAAGAGGTCAATTCACTTTCAGTTCCCATTCGATGCTGGAGTACTTAGCTAACTGTGACCAATTAAATTATATTTTCTGTGAGAAAAATTTTTTTTACAGGAACCCTTTCCAGCTACTGAATTGTTACTTACTAATTTCATGTTAAGGCCTGAAAACCCATCAGATAGCAGAATTCTGTTAATTTTGATCTGAAAGTCCAAAGATTTTGTTCCACAGAATTAATAATATAAAATAAAAACAGGCTTAGCTGTTATTCCTTACTATGATATTCCCATCTCCTGACTACATAAAATAAATCTGGAAATATGAGAAGAAATCACAATCTAAACCACTTAATCCCAGCTGACCATGTCGAAATCAGTGTGGGATGGATTCACAGGCCTTGAAATAAGTCTTGCAGTGAAATACTTACAGATCAGAATCTGTTTAAGTAGACTAGACTTAAGAACAGAACTAATCCTTGACTGCAAACATCTGTACAAGGAGAAGATATCTGATATTAGAGGTTCTTTGGTTAAACGGTGCCCTCTTAAGAACACAACATAAGGGAAAAAAAACCAAAAAACTAAACAAAACCAAAACCAAAAAAGGAAATGGGTAAATTTATAAAAACATGAGCAACTGCAACAAGAACAACTTGCCAGGATGTGAAGATGTTTCTCCACCTCCTAAAGAGGAGGGGCTATAATCCCGAGCAAGTCAAAAGTCTCCTGGCAGAGCCTGGGCAGGTGTGGCACAGATCCAAACCTCAGCCTCAGCAATCCATATTCACCTGCCTGCCGTCGGTGATGTTAACTGGCTGTCTCTGTGCCTGACTGGAAAGTTCCCAGGGAGAAGCACCCAGAAATTGCCCCCTCCGAGAAGGAGGCGTGTGTGTGCAGCCATGGTGTGACAGACACCCCGAGAGCAGCAGCCGCTCTGTGCCACCACACAAGTGTGCAGGGACTTTGCTGGGTCCCACAGCACATGCCCTCCTCCTGAAGATGGGCAATGCCTGTGCCATCACCTCCCTTTCTGTGTATTCCTTAGAAGCTGAAATAGCTGAGACTCAGTGTCCTCCATCTGAAAAGACAAAGAGGCACAGCTCTCCTCTCCCAGGAGACTGCATTAACCACAAGCCACACAGCTGGGAAAGGAGGGGGCTGCTCCTGTTGAAACCCTATGTCAGCAGAGGAAAGAATGCAATATATCCAAGGAAGATGTAAGAGGGAGTGCAAGAGGGAACATGACTCTGTGGCCTAGTGCCTACAGCACTCATCTGGGAGTGGGCAGACCTAGATTCCACTTCTCGCTTCAAGAACAGCTTCTGTATTTTTATATTAAAGAGTTATTGGTTTTAGATACCCTGAGGCTGAGCTGATGAGGTTATTGAACCTAAATCTCACACATTCCAGGTAAGTACCAATGAGCAAAACAACAAAGTGTTATAGAAGTGATAACTACCATCTCAGATAGACCTTAAAAAAAAAAAAAAAAGTGGTGTGTGACTCTTTGAAGGAGCAGACTTTGGCACTGGCTGTTGTGAGGGAGCTCCAGAGCCTGTGGCTGCCTCCTCACGCCCTGAAACCAGGAGGCACAGCCAGCTTTCCTCCACAGAGCTGTACACACCACCTCCCTCCCTCCGTCTCTCAGACAGGGTGGTTGCATCCCAGATTCTTGCTGGAAAATCCCCTCAGCATATGCTGCCCCCAGGATTGTGCCTTGGGGACTCTCTGGAAGAGTATCAGCTGACCTGGTCAAACTCATGCCAGGGCAAAATCAAAGGTAAACACTGAAGATGATGGCATGCCAGTGCTCAACCCCATGCCCTGGTCGGATTAAGTTTGTCAGAGGAACTTTACTGACAAAACAGTAGCTAGGGGTAGCACTGGAGCCAGAAACCTAATCCAAATTCCCTGCCATCATTCAGGTGTGAGATATATGCCTTTATGAGTAGTTTTACCAGATGCACTGGCAAGCCAGTGGTTAACCATACCAACTTAGTTTTATTTTCAGTGGTTTTCATGCTCAATAAAATTTTCTTTTACACAAGAATGCTCTCTTTTTTTTGGTTATTCCCATTCAAAATCATAAAACCAGCTATTTTTATAAAAGTAGTGAAAACACTCCAAGTGTATGCACAGTAACCCACAATTCTCGGGTGGCAAAACTCATTCAAGTTTCCACCTCACACAAATGGCTTTTGCAAGTGTCTGCTGATAATGGAGTCCTTGTGAGCTCTTACTGAACCTTTTTCTTATGATATAGAGCTGTTTTTCTAAGGGCTCTGTTGTTATTCAGAAAAGAAAAGATAGAATCAAATGTTTAAGCTTACTTTAAAAATATGAGCAAATATTATGATAAATAAAGAAGGAATATTAAAGTTAAAATTATTCACAGCACTAAGGGGGCAATTTTCCTGTTAGCACTGAACAGTATTGGGAGTTTCATGTTGGCAGCCCACTGAGGGAAACTTAGCCAGCAATTACTTTATTTCCGTCTGGAAAGGGGAGGATTATGAGGCAGCAGTTAACTGGCAAAATATCTGTGAAAATCAAGGCTGGAACAGCTGACATGAAATTAATAATTCTCAGCAATGCCTGAGAAAGCCAGCACATAGAGTATATAGTACTTATGAAGAAATTTCATCTGGAAACAAAATCTTGTCATTTATTCTTAAAATGGCCTGAAATATCTTTCAGTCTGTTTCTTTGGTGTTTTAGAATTTGCTTTCAAGTTAATTAACTAACTACCATGCAAAAGGCTAGCTAGGTAGTTGACTGGTGTCTCCTAGAGCCTGCTGAACAGATGCACTGGAAGAAGAAAAAAAAAAAAAAAGGTAGACACACTAAGTCAAAGAATTTTAGACGTGAGAAAGCACCAAAAGTGGTTTCCAAGGAAAAAGAAAAAAAAAACCACTTTTTATTTTTATACATTGTGACACAAAGTATAGTGGCGTAGTGACGTGCTTATGTACTAGTTTTAGCTTGTAGGACTCCATTCTACTTCTTTCTGATTATAAATAATTTTCTCCCATTTTTGACCTTTCTTCACATAATTCTAAAGCAATTTACCTTTCTGAGCAGGTATTCGGTTTTAACTGTGTGATGTCTACAGATCATTCTGAGCAAAAGCATTACCCTGAAGAATTCCAGGAATTTAAAGGAACTCTTCATGAATTACTTCTTTTTAAAAAGGCAATAGAAATGATTACTATTAAAATTAGACTAACCTTTTATTTTTTCAGTACCTGTTTTACTGCTGTATTTACTTATAAGAAGTATTCAACATTTTTTATCTCTTTGCCAATGATTTTCAGCCCTAAATTTGCAAAGCACCATTGTTATAAAATTAAGGTTGTTTTATTTATTCCAGGTATTTAAAAATGAGCTCTCCTTCTTTTCTCCTAGGGTCATCTTTGTATTTTAAGTTATTATTCACTATTTTCTGCTCATTATAACAAATATGTTTCATGTAATAAAATCTATAGTGGGTTATGGCAAGTGTTTCTCCTTAAGCCGTTTGGACTCTGGTTCCAAACAGTAATATACTCTTAGGGGGGAAAAAAAGTGTAAGAAATGAAACAGAGTAAGTAATATTTTTCTCACTCTTATGATGTTATTTTGATTTTTTGGGTTCTTTCTTCGGGGGGTATTGCTTTTGGTTGGTTGCTTGGTAGGTTTTCTTTGGGTTTTTTTTTTGTTTTTTTTTTTTCCCTTTGGATTTATTCTTTTTGAACCTATTCATGCATGTTAGCATTCCTGGCATCCCACAACATTAAGCTGCTTGAGAGGGGAATAGCTAGTATGATCCTTGTCAGCAACTATTTATTATCAGCCTCAATATTCAAAAGAGTGGAGCAGGAAGTTCCTATGGGCTGAGTCAGCACATGGAAATCAAAGAATGAGGAAGGAATAGCTGGAAACAGTTATGACTTTCCTAGTAGCACTTTCACTCAGTGAAAGGGCTCAGCGTGGTAGATGGGACCCAATCTGCTTCCCCAGCTGCAGTCTGGACAGTCTTCCTGACAGCCCAGCTGCGTTTTTCTCTACTCAGTCAGGAACATTTTCTAGGGAGACCCATCACACTTGATTCCCTCTAGCATTTGGGGGGATTATTCAATTCTTGCTTGAACTGGATAACCAGCACTATTCTTTGTCTCTGCTTCCTCCTGATGAATCTGTTTTCCAGTCTCATAAATCTCCTACAGCTCTACTGTTCCCCTCCATAACAGTCCAACAGTAAATACCCTTTGCTTCATGCACATCTTGTTTTCTGCTTGCCAGCAGTCCAGGCAATCCTCTCTCCCCATTAAGGGAGACTAGAAAGCAGCATGGCTCCTGGACATCCTGCCTACTCTTGAAGCTAATGACACCAGAACATTAAAGGAAGGAGTGAAAGGAAGCCTTGACGAGAGCTCCTATGTAGCATAGGAAAGGGAGTTCCTGCCTGTCTAGTTGCTTTACACGTGCTCATGATTCCTTCACAGTAAGATGGGAAGCTAAATGAGGGAAGTAGATAAGTTCCATGAGTAATAATAGATATCATTATGCCAGAGATTTATCTGCAAAATATTTCCATTGATGCTAGGCAAAACTTCACCATTATAGGCCATGTCCAAAATTATGATGAAATAGTATAATTTGGGGCCTGTTAGCAAAAGTAAAAGTGTAGGGGAAAATGAATGATCATATTATGAAGCAACTTCTAAAATCTGACAGACTGACTACTATGATACTACGATACTTCACACCCATATATGACTGCAAAATAGATAAGAAGGACTATCTTTCAATGCAGAACCCACAGAATATCTGAAAAAAATTATCCCACATCTAGTGAAGAATGCCAGAATTGATTTTGCACACTCATCGTAGTTAAACTGTTAGATGCATCTCAAATCTTGCAGTTCAAGGATGCAAATTCATAGATGATAGATTCTCTGTGGCAGTTGAGTCTGGGAGAGAACTCTGATTCAGAAAGACTTGGCCCATCTGATTACAGAGGATAGCAAGAGAAGAATGTCCAGTTCCTTTCCACCACTCCAACATTTGCAGAAGAATTCAGTAATACCTGTACCCATGGTGCTGCCAGTCTCCTGTTCTTACACTCTTAAAAACCCATTCACCAACTGCCAGCAAAAAGCCTTCTCACCTGGGTGAAGGAAGCCCATGTTCTGACATCCAGAAATATCTTTTATTCTCATTTGGGTATTTAAATCTAAGACACATCAGCAGACAATTCACTGGGAATTTCCAGCCTGGATTCAAACACCAAGGACTTGTTATAGATCTGTAGGTCATCATCACTGTAGTGCCAATAAGAACTATACAGCAAACTTCTGAGCTCTGACAGCTTAAAGACAAATTTTTAGTTAACAGTTGAAGAATTACATCCACAGAGATTCAGAGCAATAACAAAAGAGTCAGAGAGAAAAAATTCTCTAGCTCTTATTCTCATTTTAAAAATGAGGTTTACACGCACAGTTAGACCTTTCTTGTGACACCTGAACAATCTACCTTGTCTCTGCCTTGGAGCAGGAGGTTGGACTTGATGGCCTCCAGAGGTCTCTTCCAACTTAATTCCTCAATTCTGTTTTTACAGTTCTCACAATTTTCTGTGATTCTGTTTTCACAAAGTTCTCACAAATCTGTACTCCAAATATCCTGCAACATACTCCCTTCACTAGCACCACATTCTGCAAAGCATTCTTTCTTCACCAAACACTCGCTTCAGTCCTTTGTGTTTGTCAGATGACTCCATTCCTAGAGCTGCACAGACATTCTAAAGCAAATCTTCACAACTGCCATGTTGTCCATATTTCTCCACCTCCAAGGAGGCAATTAATTCAATAAGCAATAGACAACTAAGCAAAATCCAAAAGGAGAAAACATCTGGGAGCCATGAGTTTCAAACTGAGTAAAAATTTCCTGTAGATATTTTTTGGAGAAAATGTTAGAGAAACCTGCCTTTTTGGACATCTTTGTCTCACCATGTTACTTGGAGAATTATCCCATTTGTGGTTAATCTGAAGGAAGCTGGTAAGAAAATGAGGGTCGTATATGACAACTACATCATTCCAGAGAAAGAATATGAATCTCACTCTGTTTCCTGAAATATTCTATTTGCCATGACAGCTGGAGGGTCGCTCCACCTGTGCATGAGAGCAGGAAATCAGGGGAAGAAAAAAGAAGGAAAGAAGATTTGTAGTAAAAATGTACATTCAAGGTGCAGAAATCTCTATCTTGCAAAAATCCAATGAAGTTGAATTTATAGTTGTAACAAACTTATTGAAGGAGGGTAATAACATGCAGTTCTTTAACCACAAGAATGTTGTGATCATAGTGCCTGTATGAAGTTATTCTCTCTCAACATCCTTTTGTTGAACAAGCAGAGGTTCTGACAGGGATAGTCACACATAAGCATCCTCTTGTGCTGGCAAATGGTCTGATTTTATGAACTACCTACCCACAAAACATCTCACAAATAACTTGTTTGTCTTGTATCTGAGTCAGTGAGATGACCAAGTGGTAAGAACAGGCTTTGCCTCCTATGCTTAAGTTCTCAGGAGAGGGAAGTGATTAGCTTAGTCCTGTAACAACCATTTGAGTGCAGCCTCTAATCCCTGACAAGACCAATAGTTCATGTTGCTTCATAAAAGGACATTCTGTTGTGACCCAAAGACCTGCATGATGAAGAGTTTGTCTGGCTTCCCTGTCAGGCCATTGATTTTTGTTATGCTTTTCACCACCAGATTAAAGAGCTCATTTGTACCCGTTCCTTGTTGCTCTTCATGAATGATACATCGTAATCAAGTCACCTCTCAACCTTCTCTTTCATTAGCAATAAAATTATTTTTGCAAGTCTTTTCTGAATCATCTCCAATTTCAACACTCTTCTAAAAATTGCCACTTTTATGTGGTATGCAGGATTTTAATAGGAGGTTTAAGCAGGGTCAGATGCAAACAATTTCTTGTGCTACTTGCTCTTCACCTGTTCACATGGCCTGTAACAACATTTACCCTTTTTTTCCCAGCAATACACTGGAGTCCACATTGAGTGACACCTATACTACAAGTCCTTGCTGTAGGTCAGGATTGTTGCTTTCCAGGGCATAGTACCTGTTTTTCTGCGGAAGATAAATAGAGGCTCAGCAGTGAATGGAGATGCATTGGAACTCCTTCTGATGAGGGTAACTGCTTTTTTCTTTCCCAATCATTGTATTATTTTGTTTGCTAGATTAATTTTTTAATTGCATTTTTCTTATTAAAAGCTGCGAATTTGGTCCTAGGAATTCAAAGCTTTGAGCTGCCCTCACTATAGCACAGTCAAAAAAGAGGTATATTTGAGGGGTACATTTCAAGTGCCACAAGAGTGTGGGAACTCCAGAGATCCAAAAGAATGCTCATTCTTCTCCTTGCTAAATTGTCCAGATCAAGGAAGGCTAGATTTCAAAAAACCCAACGTGAGTGCCTCACCTATTTCTGTTTGGTGCAGGGAACATAAAGCAGCCTTCACAGTCCAGCCCTCCCCAGAGCCGGCTGTGCTGGCAGCAGCAGGACTCAGAACAGCTGAGAAGTGAGAGCATTGGCTTGGCTCATGTTGTGTATGGTGCTGCTTGAAGGTGTATGATGGCCTTGAAGCTATGAGTGAGGATGATAACTTGCACTGGGATGTGCTTCATAAAATACTGTCTGCTTATAGGAAATCTGTTGTACTGTAGATTGATTTGCTTTTAAGGAATTATATAATTTTTTAATGTTAAACGTGAAATTAAGATTTGCATTTAAGCATAAAGAGGGAGCTAAAGAATAAACTGCTACTTATATGTTACTTCCTAAACAAATGTAGTGGATTTATTATTGATTTTGAAGAATTCTTGGCTATTTTTATCAATTAGTTACTATTCTCTCACGTAAGTTAATTACCTGTAAGTGCACTGCTGTGCCCATTAGAAGCTTCACACGTGCAGTCCATGGGCAACAAATAATGGCAATGACAACAAGCTTTGCTGCTCAGCTATTCTCTAACTGGAGCAGGGAACTAAAAGACTATAAACATAAGGCACCTTCTGTGGCACTGCTAAGAATTTTGATTATATTTTGGAGTCAGTAATTAGAGCAGGTTTTCCATTTACTTTGATTTGGACTGATCATACCACACGTGATTTCAGAAAAAGAGTCAATAAAGTACATGCAAAAGAAGTTGCCACAGTTCTGGCCCCTTTTACTGGAGGCACAAACCAAACAAACTGTTACATAGAAGTTGCTTCAATTTTATTAGCATTAAACATAAACCCTTAAACCAGAACAATGTTGTAAAAGTTTGTGTCAGGTAGATGACCCGCTGCTGCTTATTGCTTGTTTCAATGTNAAAAAAAAAAAAAAAAAAAGTAGAAAGATAGAGTGGGTCAGATCGGATTTTTTACTTTGTCTTTTTTTCCCACTTGCATAATCCAGTTGCTATATGTAACAGCATGCAATGGATCAGGATGTGATTAACAAGACTCATAGTGTGTTCACATCAGGAAATATTTGTTAGCTTTCTAAAAGGAACTGTATATTTCTATTTTTATTAAGTTTGTGATTATGTAGTATTAGGCATATGAGATTGACTGGTATTGCAGTTTCCAAATTCCAAACCCCACTCTTTTTCTAATTTTTTTTACCCTGATAATGAGTAGCATTTTTATGCCTAATACTTTATCTTTGCACAGTTTAACAAGCTCTCACAACTGTCTCTTTGTGCTGTCATCTCTATTAAAAAGATACAGGATGTGAAGAACAATGCTTAAAGAAAGAAGTTTTAATCTTGGATGTCTGAAACTATGTTTCAATCACTCTTTGGTTCTTAAATATGTGATCTGCCTTTTTTCAAAGGTTCTGACTTGTCCATATTGATAAGGAAGTCAGTAGGACCTAAGAATACCCAGAACTTTGGAAATTATGGCATTTGTACAGGTAAGTGATAGATTTGGATATGTAACTTGCAGAACTTGTTTTTACTTTTTTTGGTTTTCCAAATGTCTTGCCTTAGGGAGAGATAAATCAGTGATTTAGGGGCCATGAATTACACTCTTCATGCCCCTTTCTTTGAGTATCAACTTCACAAATACTTGACTGTTTATCTTGACACTCATGTCCAAGTGCCATGGCATTTTTCTATTTTTTCTTACTGCATTCATTTGAATTGTTGTCATGGGTTTGGGGGGGCAATGGACAGCGTTTTTCTGCAGCTGAAGAATTTCTCTTTCTACCTTAAAGGCAAAACAGCCTTTAAGTAAGAAACTGGCACTAAGCTGATGCTTACAGAACTCTTGTTGTCATGTTGTCCAACAAATGAGTAGATGTAAATTACAAGGAATAGGTTTGATATTGCTTTCATTAATGAAAAATTATGGCATCAAACCAAAAGTTACTGGAATCTAACTAAACTATTATTTAGCCCTCAGTCAAATTAAGTTCAACAAAGTATAATTAATCTTATAATTATATTATTGTGGATGTGGCTTCAACCTACTGGGAAAAAAAGTCCCCAGCAAAATGCAACTAAAGGTTTTCAAACTCTGCATCTCCAGGCAGTCATGAAACCCTTTTTCCCAGGGGAATGGCTGGAGGCTGGGGCAGGGCCTGCTTCAGTGCTCCCTCTGCTGCCCTGCTCCTGGCTGAGGCAGTGGGATGAGCTCTGCCCTGATGGACCTGGGAAAGCTCTCAGCAGTCCTGGCTCTGGGCTCACAGGGAGTTCACTGGGCATCCTTACTGGCATTTCTAAAAGAAAAATGACTATTTAGCAAGTAGCATCGCTGTTTGTTGTACTAAGGGATGAATGACCTAAAATGTTCACAGATTTCTTCTTAAATTAGAACAACAGGGAAGCAAGGATAGGAAATATTACTTCTTCTTGAAATGGTTATTCTTTCCACAGGTTTAGAACAGAATAAATAGTAAATGGTCAGCCTTTTGTACTCTTCCAACACAGGGAGACCTCTAAGTAGATCTCTAGGCTGTACATGTAGAATTGCCAAGGTTGATTCTTTAAGGAAGTTAACAGATCATTATATGGAAGGTATACTCCTAATATGTCTGAATAAACTTTTCATAAATGTATCGTGTAGCTCAATATTTTGTACTTAGAAGTGCAAAAGCACAAAATATTTCAAAAATTAAGTTGGTTAGTTGGCTTATGCAGACTGGATAAGTATTTGATAAGTATTTGAATCTTGGCTTACTAATTCTCTGAAGATCATAATTTTGTACCCTGTGTGTAATAACAAAAAAATCTCTTGATTTTTAAAAGTGTTTTTTTTTCTCAATTCACCTCTGCTTTTGCATAAAATCAAGGACTCTCTAAAGATGTTTAAAAAAAGAAATACTTTGCAATTAATCTTTGGTTTAAATATCTAAACTTTATAATAAGTTTGCTCATGAGCAAGAGAAAAGGTTCAAAATGATGGCTAAAATGTGTATATATATACACTCTATTTTAGCCAATTACATGGAAGTGTATACAGACACATATATATGTATGTGTGTGTATATACATATTATAGATATAGATACACACTTCATATTTTTAAAGACTCATATAATTTGGATTTCTTCATTCATTTCTTCATTTGCTGTGCTGATGAACCTGCACAACTGCTATACACTCCGCAATGGATAACACAGAACACAAGTCTGCTCTTACACATCAACACTGTTTTTTTCTTTTTTTTTTTCCATTCCTCTTTTTTAATTCCACAAAGAATGCTGCCTTCAGTCAAAACCTTTAATCCTCGTGTCCTATAGCGTTTATGGCAAGAAGTGAGGTCTATTTAGAGAGGCATTTCAATTCCCCCTCAGGCCAAAAGAAAAACATGTTATTTCTAATGCCAGCACTGTGGCCTCATATGCTAGGAAACTAGTGACATTTTGACATAGTCAGGGACAGTTCTGAATTACGTGGTGCTGCTGTTCATAACATAAACTGGAGCTTAAGCACTTAGAGAGCCTTCTCTATATCTGTAACCTTGTTTCTTTGCCAGACAAGTTACTGTCTGCAGGGAATGCAGCAACACTGATGTAGTATTCGAGCTGGGCTGCACAGTGTGTTTTCTGGGTTACCCCATTGCTATGCACCAGCCCTGGCCAGCTTCATCATCTGAGCAATTCCAATGCAGCTGCTGTGCTAGGAGTACATCACCTACTGGCTCCAGGACTCAACCACCAACCGTAAGGCATTCGAGCCAAAAGTGGTCAGTGAGTGCTGCACTGCTGTGGGCATCTTGCAACCCAAAAAAATACCTGGCCTGGCCCCAAGCTCAGGGGGAAAGACTGTGTGAAGAAACACTGCCATGTTCTGGATGTGAGAGTCTAATTTCTAATGTCTTCTGGAGATTTTGCCTTACAGCAAATAAGAAGATTTTGATGTGCGAGCTCAGGGGATCAAAATATTGTTGAAGAATTTGCAGGTTCTTCTTTTCTGTAAATAACATGCAAAAGCATCTTAGTATGGACACAGCAACATATTCACAGATTGCATTCCCTTCTTCCAATGACAATATCTACTGCTACCAATGCGCTGCTTTCTCTTTACACATGCCTCAGCTGTAGAGTGTTCCTTTATTTTTCTTGCTTTATATTGAGGTAATTTGAGGAACGAAAAAATGCCTTCCTTTCTTTTCACAGCTTTTACTGTTTGAAAATCTATGTACAACACTGGATCCCTACATCTGTTAGGACAGTTTGTTTAGAAAATATAAATACCTATCAGTAAGTTTCAAGTACATTGAATTTATACAAATATTTCATCTGGATACCTGAAGCACACATTGCGTCTCCTGGAGTACTTCACTGGGGTTTCATTTCCTAGGCAACCCAAAATCTCTGCATCATCTCCCTTGTATTCTAAAGCAAGAATGGACTACACAGTCTGTTGGACTGTAGCATCTTGAAATTTCCTAACCTTTATCTTAATATTTTTATTTTAATGAAAAAATATGAAATTGCAGCAAATTACATACATTTTATCCTAAACACAGAGCAGATCCAGCAGACTTCCCGGTTCATTGGACACCTTTAAGGACCTGGGGGCAATTGTCTAAGCAGTCACCAGGCAGATATACTTTGATAATATAAATGAAAGCCCATCTTTGAACAGGATAAATTTCTTCAAAATATATTATGGTAAACATCAGTTCCTCTATGGTGTTGTAGCCAGGGCAGCCAAGACCAGTTCCTCACTGCAAACAAGCTACAAATAAATGCAGGCAGAGAGAAATGAGGTAAGGAAGTAAGTTTTTCTCTACGGACAAGGTTCTTGGATTATTTATATGACCTGATAATTCTGAGGAGTAAACTTCAGTTTGTGGCAGGAATAAAAATTCTAGTTAGTTTTGTTTGGGGGCTGGGAGTGGGGCAGTGGGTTGTTTCTTTGCCCAATTTGCACTGATTTTGATAAAAAGTAATAAGACTGCATAGTAATGGCAGATGATAATCTATATTCTGCAGGAAATGGGTGTACACAAAAAAACAGCAGGCAAAGCTAAAACGACCATCCTATTATATAGGTTTAAATGGTGCACTTCTATAGGTATATGTGATTTATACAGGTATGTATGGGTTTTTTTCTTCTCCTATATATACTAATTTCGATCATATTTTCAGCTATTTTAAAAGTATTTCTGAAATATAACTATTTCATATGATGTTTTGATGAGATTAGGTTAAATTACAGTATTTCAAATGTACCAAAGTATCTCCAAATATTTGCTGCTGTTTTAGTCAAAATATATAATTGACTGAAAGAAATTCCTTGACATTACTGCCCTCTTCTTGACTTGGTGTCTCAGTAGAAAATGTTATTTGATTTTTGATACTCAATGATTTTTTTTTCTCTTTTTTACATGCAGTGTCTTGTTATCTAAAAGCCTGGACATAATAATTTGATTGTTAGTTTTTTTCCCTACATGCATGAGAGAGAGATCATACACCAAGTTTTCCTCCTCATCCCTTAAAAAATTAATATTTTTAAATTTCAGGGGGGTCAATCACTTTAATATCATTTTTAATATAGCAGTACCATAATTCAGCTCTGTATTCTACAAAATACCGGTATTAAGTATTGTAATATTTATCCTTTTTGGGTATTTTTAAATATGTTCTTCAAACCTCACTTTCTGGGGTTGTCAGCTTTAGCATGTGCAATGCTTTATAAGAAGAGATTCTCAGTTCTAATCTCTTCTAGAGGTTTTGTCTTACAGCAAATAAGAAGGGAAAATAAAGCCCATTTTATGCTTAAACAAAATTTTGGAAACTTTTAGACATGGGTAAAGATGAAGAGTGGCAAAAGCAGAGAATTTCACTGAGGGGGTTTCCAGTGACTGAATGAACTTTTCTTTAAAAAATGCATCTGTGTTCTGAAAGAGGCACATGAACTGGCTGGTAAATGTCATAATTGTAAAATCTCTTCATACAACAACCAATTACAAGTTCTTTAATTACTCGTTTGTGCTCCAGAAAGGGTGGATTTATGCTTCCTTAAAACCATAATTATCTTGTCTTCATTCCTGACAGTAAGTATATTGCGTAATATGAACTCACACTGTGGGAATATGAACGTGCAACTTTCTGGCTTATGACTTATGTAGTAAATGAAGTATATTTTCCTCATTAAAATAACAAGAACTTTAATCACATATATTACTATCTAGTAATACATGATTCTAGGCCCCTTAGACTAGAAAAGGAATTATGCTAGCTTGGATTTGTATTGCAAAGAAGACACATAGATGACCCTATGGTTCAGAAAGAGTTTGTTGGATTATGACTACTTTAGGCTTGTTTGCTAAACCAGAGTCAGAGATTTTTTTTCTCCTTCCAGGGCATAATTGTGAGGTTTATCCAGTGGCAGTACAAAACAAATCATAAGGAGTTTCTTGATTTCATATGGAAGAAAGAATAAAGTGACCATTCTCGTAAATTTACCATTAAAGTAAATGATTCCTCACACAACTTGTTATCAAGATAAATACCTCATTTTTTTTTGTTCTTTACCCATCAGATTCAGAGTTTTTATCAGTATATGCTGTCATTAGCAGACATGGCATTTCCAGAGATGTTTGCTGGGGAAATAATAAGCAGTTACCATGAAGTATTATATTCTAAAAAGGGATGAAGTACATACTTGAGATTAGTATGAAAATTCTAGCTGTAATAAAGGTAACATTAGTATTTAGAAAACTGACTAATAAAGAGGGGAAAATGAGGGGAGGTTGTTTCTTTTGTATTTTTATTTACTGTAAGACCCTATTTCAGGATAATGATGATATTCTTGACAGTACTTGAGTGTGTTTATGTCTTAAACCCTAATCTTGTCCTTACTCTTGTAGCCAGCCAAGGAATCGAAGCATAAATTTATTAAAGAATATAAAAATTCAGAATTATTACCATTTCAGAGGACTCAAAACAAACCCATCCTCTCCCTTCCTTAAATTCTTACTTAAAAAAATCATTTAAATAAAAGTCAGAAGAAATGATGCTTTAAAATGCAAAGAGCGAAACTCTTCACTGGTATTATTTTTTTCATCACGTTTCACTTTTGAACAAAGGCCCTCGAGAAGGAGAGGGTAGGGAGTGCAGGGTTATGGATGTCGGTGGCCTGTGAACTGAGGAAGAGGCTGGAGGGACTAGAAGAGGCATTGGTGTCAAGACAGAAAGGAAAACTTACGGGGAAAGACTGAGAAATACACAATGAAGCTTTGTTGCTTTCAAGTCAATGAAGTAATAATATAACAGCTTTCAACAGTTCCATATCTTGCATAAAACAATAGCTCAGACATCCGGCCTTCTCATAGTCCTAAAGCTCAACCTTACTGCCAGGGAAAGCTGTCTCAGCTGCAGGATCTCTTCTGCTGGAAGAGGTTGCAAAATGGTTGCACAATTATAAAACAGGGAATCAACAAAGGTGTTGCTCATGACTGGAGACAAGTTACTAAATAATAACATTTTCTCTGGTATATATTGGGTGAGAATGACACAGCTTAGGTGTCATCAAAGTTGGGAAGCTTAGCAAACTAGCTTGGTAGTTGAGCAAAGAGGCAGCTGTTGGAGATGAGTGCATACAAACAGCTGAGTGATAAGGACTATAATGAAAGAAGGTCAATACAGTATCTACCAGACTTCAGTGAGGACACTGTAGAATAGAAGAGAATTCGCAACACTGAGCCATGCAGGAACAGGCAGGTTATCAGATAGAGAGCAATTGTTCAGGTAATTGTGGTAGCATTTGGCTAAATCTCATTAATGTTCTGTTAAATACAGGTTTGCCTTGGTGGATGAGCTGCAGCCTGGTCTTTTTCAAAGCTCTTATGAATGTCTGTGTTTCCTGTTCCCTTGGCAGATTAATTCATTACAGTGACTCTGACAATTATGGTTTTCTCTGACTCCAGTACCATATTCCAGCCAATGGTTATCCCATGCCCTCATAATTCCTGTGTAAGCCTAGGAGGAAGGTAGCTATGAAATAGTGAGCAGGATTTTAAGTTCCTACCTAGTGAAGAAATTAGCAAATTTCTATTGGAGCCACCATTGGTATAATTGCAGCAGTTTAGATGGTTTGGGAATGAGAAAATAGTCAAGAGGAATATGCATTCTGATTATATTAATAAAGAAAGTTTTGACAATGCGAAGGGGTCTGACCACCATCAGTCTGGTATATCGCTCCTTAACCTGGAAGACTTGCCATTAGCTTGCCTGCTGGGAATAACTACAATGCGTAGCAGAAGAATATTCTGTGTTTCAAAGATATTTTTTAATTTATTCTCATGCAAACATACTTAATACTAAATTTTCATTCAAAGTTGTAATGACTTCTAGTGAAAAAAAATATTTTTAAAAACTTGGAAATGTAGCATGTAGACTATTTAGTGGTGTAAATCATGCCAACAGAGTGTGTTTCAATTTCACTAAGTAGTCATACGTTTTCCATTGGTGACCACTCAGTTGACTGAAGTGAAATTTACAAAAAATGCTCAAAATTGGTCACATACAAGCCACTTCCTCTACAGTCCTTTGGTGTTCATGGTGTGTTTGGTTATTTGACAAGCAAAAATCTTTCGAAAAGGTACATGCCAGGTACAGCAGCACTCAAATTCAAAACATGAGTGCAAAGGCAGGATCAATTCAGCTATTTAAGTAAGAACTTGACATACAGTTAATATGACTTCAGAGGAAAAATGTAAATAGGATTAAGAGATGAAAAGCAGTAAGGAATGGAAATTGGAGGCCTGTGCTGGATACAGTAGGACTCAATAAGGAAAGATGTTTCCATGCAAACAGTAGGAAATGGTTAATCTGCTGCAAAGTTATGACACTTCCAAAACTCTATAATTTGCACTCCTATCTCATCATGTAATATATCCTCTGAGGTGTATCATACCAGCACAAGTACTTCAGTGTGCCAAAAAATGAGCTTGGTGTGGACTAATTCCCTCACCTACATCCCCGTGAAGCTTTAGAAAGAAGCACTTATGGAACTGGTATGTGAACTGCCCTGATGAAGTATTTAAGATAATTTTACAAAGCAGTTGGAAGCATGCTCTGTCCTCAGGGCATCAGATCTTATGTGGCAGTGCTCACATAATTATACTAAGATGGATTGCCATATCACTCCCTGGTTCTCTGCCTGGAATAAATCCCACATCCAGCTAGAGAAAGAAAAATGTGACTTGCAGGACTGGCATGAATCTTATTACGTCCCAGTACTCTAAAGAGAGACCCAAACCTTTTCAATCACTGATTTCTTTTAAGTGTCACTCAATTCTAGCCTCATCAGAAAATACTAGTGATACCCACATTAAAAAAAAAAAATGTAGCTGAGATATTACTTTTGAGTTGAGCTGTCCCCTGAAACTACCTGTCCCATATCTCTGGTATTCCTTGAATTGACTGGTTAGACTTAAATTAATGACATCACATCTATAATTCTGACTTTTTCTCGATGTGAGATACTGGTGCATTTTCTGAGGCTGAGGTTGCTGTATTTACACCCCACTCCACAAATAATTTTTGACAAATTATCACGAGAGCTTTGGTGACAATGGCAAAAATGCGTTGCATAGCTACTGAAGAAGTATGGATTCAAAGCCAGATATAGATATGAGATCCTTGCAAAAAAAAGGTAAAAAATCTCTCACATGCTTAAGAGACAGAAAGCGTTTGCACTTTACAGATGAAAAGCTCTACTAATTTAAACTGTAATTCTGTACAGCCACAGATTTCAAATTAAAAATCACCATCTCTCAAAATGCATTGAGATGGAATGTACAGGACAACACTCAGGTTATAACTTGAGTTTTACTCTTCAGCACATAGGAATTGTCAGAATCTGGGTCCTGGCTGGTGTTCCAAGAAAAGAGGCCAAAGACTAAACAGGACTGAGAACAGATTCTTTCTTCTCTGTAAATAGAAAGGGTGCAGGCTGCTGAAGCAGTTTAAGATTGCTGATGATAATCAGCATTGTCATGCTCAAAGAATGAAAGAGTCACTTAATTCTCTAGGTATGCCAAGCACCTTTGACAGTTGCACTGGAGCTGGATATGTTGTGAAGAACAACTGCACCAAATGCAGGCACATTGCTGGATGGATCTGTTCATTCAGCTGGGAAAAAAGTTTTAGGAGAAAGAAGACCAAGACATTAATAAATCTGTATCACCTTCCATACTTTAAATTGTGAAAAATTAGATTTTACATAATTCAAAACTTCCTCCTTTCTAAAATTCTTTGCTTCCTGTTATGACAGAAGTTATTTAGATAATCTCTAGTGCATTTGCCTTCAGTTCTACTTTTCTAAGAGTAACAAAATAGACTATTCGTGTTGTGCAGAATTTTTCCTGTTCCTTTATTATAACTTTAAAAGTGACTAAAGACTTCTTCTAAAAGACTAAAGCCTAAAGAGGTCTTCTTGAAAACAGTAACACTATCTGTGGAACATATTTAAGTTAAAAAAGGTCATATTAAATATATTTCTACAGTGAAATAATACTGTAAAAAAGAAAGAAAGAAAGAAGAATATTGTTTTCTAAAAATAGAAGCCTTACAAAAATATTATCTCTTTCCTCATCTTATTTTCTCTCATCAGCACAAAATATATCCTATTTACAACCAGTATTCTAAGCCCATCTTTCAAAAAAAACTTTTACATCTAAACGGCCATCAAAATTGACTAGGAAAGGACATATTTCTCAGTTGTAGTACATAAATTTGTTCCTATTTTTGATACTGATGAAAGCACTGTCAGTCTTGTCTGTACATGTTTGTTTGTTTCAGTAACCCCCCCGTAAGGAGGGTGGACCTGGCTCCTCCTCTGTGGTACAGGTCCTGTGGTGTGGTGCTGTCTGATGGGGCAGGCTTGAAGAGCTGGGCAAAGACATCACTCCACTGGGCAGAGCTGCTACATTTTTGCTGAACAGTGCAGCTCTAGGGAGGAATATTCATGCATGTCCTTTTTAGGCAGTACTAATTGGTCCGTGAGGAGTGCAACACTGACCTGTCTCTACTGCCTGCAGATCTTAGGGCAGTCAGAGCATTGCATTGCATTGCATTGCATTGCACTGAATCATGCTGCACAGCTTTCCTGCTTCAGCAAGGGCTTCTCTCAAATAGTGGCACAAGACCTGAAGACTTGTGCTATACTGGCAAATATCAGATGTAAAATCAAATTAGCTGGTGACCTGCTCTCAGGGCACCTTAATCTCATGTGTTGTGGATACTGCCATTGACAAAACCAGGCTGATATATTGCTCTTGCAAGTTTCCTATGAAGAAAAATTGTGCAATTCTACACACATTGTATAGCTGTATTAGCCACAGAGCAAACATTGTGATTCAATTACAATTTAACTTGTTCTAATGCTTATCAGTCGAGAAAGTGTCAAGATGTCTCAATAGATCTGAATCAATACATTCCTTTTTTTGGTTGATCAAATATAGTTCAAAATGCAATTTGACACAGGCCAGATTCTGGCCTATGTATGCATGACAGCCAAAGGCTCACTGGCAGTGAATAATTTTACTTTCCTCAATTTTCTTGCTTGACAGTTTCCTCAGATATCTTTCATCCACCTTTCTACTTCACCACTGGGTTTCATATTTCTCAGGAAAAGACCCAAACAGATCCGCAATTTTTTTACACAATTTCCAAACTACAGACTATTAGCCTCAGGGAGATCTTATGCCTTTCCTTCCTTGAACCAGTTTAAACATGGTGAAAGCATTCCTGTTGTGGCCTTTTTCTGTCACACTGATATGCTCTTGAACATTTCTGGATATTTTGTCATGGGAGATTGCAGTATTCACTTTGTAAAGAATTCAGGAGAAAAACACAGAGAAAATATCAACTGCAAAGTCACTAACAGTCCAACAGTAATATGATGAAGCATATCAGAAAAATCTTTTATCAAATTAAATATAATAAGCAAAACTAAGTAAAATCAATAAAAATAAGAACTTCCTTGGAAAGTGATTGTTAAGCAACTTTCATTGTAAAAATTTTGTTTACAAATATTGAATATTTAATCAGGAAATATTATTCTGCTGATATGAAAGAATTTATTATGAATTAGTACAATATGAATTTTTTATCATTTCAATGTATTGAGCAAACTGAACTGATTTTGTTTTCACATCAGCATTGTATCTGCCTGTGATAGAATATCTGCATCTGAAAAGTTATGTCGACCACTCAGGCTCCAGGAGCTCTCATCCCTTCAGAGGCAAAGCTTCTTGGTGGGTCCCTGTCTGGCATGTTGGAAATTACATTCGGGGTGGGAAGAGAAAGAGTCTGAAGAGACTGCAGAGAGCAGTGGGAACCCAGCAGCTCTGAACCACAGCCCAGAGTGTGCCTTACAGCACTGTGAAGTGCAGAAGGGATGTTTTCTATCCAACAAACTGAAATGAAAACATTTTGACTCTCTGGTGTTTCAATGCTTTCTGTTTATAAAAAAATAAACAGATTACATAATTCAATATTTCTTTAATAAAATTAGGCATGGTTCTTCATTCTGTATTTCTTGGTGTTCTGGGGTGAAGGTTGAGATTCATTAGCAGAAATTCTGAAATTTTTAGTCCTGTTTGACTTCATTTGTGATTAAAAAAGAAAAAAGGAACTTTATTTTTTCTTGTCTATGTGAAAAATGGATCTCTTTCCTCATAATATTCCTTTGTTATGCAATTCTTGAAGTAAAAACTTCCTCTGGAAAACTTCAAGACTGATTTAGGTTAAATGTCTTCCTCTACAGCTGACTAACAAAATCCACTAGACATTGAACATATTTCTTAAGGACATGAACTTCAGCTGAAGTTACATTCATAAATCTGAGGTAGGATACAGTTCAGTTCACAGCATATGTGGAATATTTTCATAAATGCACTAGGTAAGTGTTAATTAAAAGCAAGGTCAATCCAAAGATGCAATAATAACAGAAATTGAAAAAAAAGTAGAATTCTTCTTCATACAGAATATTATTTCATGCCATCCACACCACTAATTTTTCTTTAAAAATTAGTTTCAAGAAATTCTTGAAATTCTGTTTTCAAAAGCAACTATTATTTCTCTTTTATTTACAAAAGCAGCTGTTGTTTCTGTATAGTATTATCCCTTTCTAATTCATGTTTTTCTTCTGTTCACAAAGTAGGACCAAGTAGTCATGAAATAATAAAAGCTTTCCTTTTTTCGTCATTAATGCTGTTATCATTCCAAGTTGTGAGCCATGTTTGTTACAAAATAACAGAGTGAGATGTTTAGCAGCAATTAATAGTTACACCCTTGCTTATTTACAAAAGAACCTGTTATGCTTTTAGTTCACATTAAGGTATTCTTTATAGCAGTGGTGTGACCTTTGTCAAGAAAAAAAATGCTGAGCCCCATACAACTAGTAACTTATGAGAAAGTGGAATCTTTCGTTCTGCCAATTACAGGCAGTAATTGCCATGTAATGAAGTTAATGTTTTGTAGAATTTACAACCTTATATTAATGGTGTTTCTTTGCTACCCTCTCTTATCCAACTTAATTTTTGCCCAGCTTTTTCACTACAAAAGAAACAGGACAATGTGTGAAGGCTCATTAATTCTATTTAGTTTTGATTTTTTTTTCCTCCCTTCTTTTCTCCCCGCCTCCTGGAGGTGAAAAAAGAGCCATGCCATCAGGCCTTTAGGTAAACTCTGGTTCATGTAAGGGTGAAAGTTACAGCCTCCACACAGCAGCTTGCACCATATAAATGCTCTCCTTTCAATTTCAGCTCAGGCCGTTTAATGGCCATGCCGTTTTATTGCCTTCTTGATCACCAATTACACCACCAAGAACAATGAGCCCAATGCTTAAATGAGGAGGCCTCAAATTTGCCTTCATTTGCCAACGTGTTCCATAGCAACACTTTCTTTGAAAGCACAGATCGCCCAATTACGAGGATGAAGATGGATCAGAGTTTGAAAAAGGCTCTCAGCACCAGAACAATATGCTAACCTAACTGTACTCCCTGTACTCCTACTGTATTATTGTGACCCCAAGCTGCCCTTCTAGCACTCTGCCTGACCTCCTGCCTCCAAGAGGAAGCCGTGCCTGCCCTCCCTATCTCCAGAGTGTCACTGCAGAATTTGGGAGGGTGCCACTGAGGCTGGTGACAATGGAATCTAGGAAAAATAAATCATAAGACAGAAACTAGACAAATTGAGGAACCACAGGATACCAAAAGCATTTCCACATTATTTTGTTTTGCCGCTAATGGCTGAAACTAATAAATCAGGATGTGTTAACTCCAGCCTGCTTCCCAGAGCATATGCTAAATGCTTTACTTTCTTTGTTAAGAACTAATAGCAGGGCTGAGGTATTGTAGATGCTCACTATTCTACCAGGAATTTGAAGGGACTGTTAATACACTAAAAGTAAACACAACTGCAATATATGGTAAAGATAAAAAATAAATGGAATAAAGTTAAATACAAGTTCAAATACTAGAGTTATGGAAATTACAGATGTTTTCCCTGTTTAAAAATATATCCTAATAAGAATTTA
The DNA here is from genome assembly GCA_013400575.1 of Peucedramus taeniatus. NCBI lineage: Eukaryota > Metazoa > Chordata > Aves > Passeriformes > Fringillidae > Peucedramus > Peucedramus taeniatus. The sequence continues at coordinate 11,574 of WBNO01007559.1, read as the reverse complement.
TTGTTCCGTATATCTGCTTACATAAATCAGTCACCTAACTGATTTTGCAGGTTGCTTGCTGCAAAGTGTCACTGGGAAAAATGCTACTACCCCAGAATTAAAAAGTGTGTTTACTGCACACACTGTACCATCTCCCTCCAATTCTGATGCTGCCTCGTTCTGAGGGATGTGCCACCACAACTAATCCACTGAGGTAAAAGTTAGATTACAGAAATTCATCACCATGGAAATATTTATCAAATTACTTCTGGAACCATTCATAAATATTAACACAGGTATACTCGGGTTTTGCAAAGATGTATAAAACTGATTACCTTTTTTTTGCAGTTTCTTTAGGTTTTTAAATTTTTCCAACTGAAGTTAGTTCATATCTAACCATGTAACAATTTATGTATGTAGTTAACTTTACATTCTGTGTGCGGTCCTAGGAAACATCCAGTAGCAGTTAAGGAGTATTTGAAGAAGTGGAGCCTTTGTTGAAGAATGAAAAAGTGTGTGGGCTAATTGTTACAAGAGAATTACGCAGTAATAAACACAATTAAACTTTTGCTGCAGGGAAAGAATCAAGATTCATTATCAATTTTAACTTTCATGCTTATCTGCCAAGAATTGAAATATGTAAACTTTACATTATATTAGTGTAAGGCTTTGTATCCTGATTTTCCATATGAAATAAAGCAGAAAAGTCAAGGCTCATGGGCTTGGGTAGCTGGCAACTGCTCCATTTTCTCACTGCGATCTCACTGTTACAAAGTGCAACAGTCTCACAGGAGAACCATGTTCTCTTCATATGATCAAGATTTCAGAAAAGGAAAACCTATTCCAACTGGAATTTGAACTGGATTTTATATGGATAAAATCCAGATAAATACAATACTTCTGTATTAGAAATATTTTAGTTACAATGTTTATTGATTGAATTTAAAAACATCAAAAAATCCAGTAAAAGAGGTGCTCAGTGGATTCAAGCTGTAAAAATTAAAATTATATTGTAGTTTGTCTTTCTCCTGTGCATAAAGATACTATCCAAGATATGAAAAAGCCAAGGAAAACATTAAAAATTATGAATCAGTGTGGGGGTTATAAAAGCATATAAAATAAGATTTTGAATAAAAAATGGTTTTTATACCTGCCCTTACTCATAAATGCTTGAACAAATTTTCTAATACACTCTCAGAATGGACAGATAGCATACAAAAAATTCTGACACAAAATATAAGCATACAAGCAATTAAAAAAAAATCCCATTTAATAATAATATCAATTTGGCAAGCTGAAAAACATTTATTGCAGTAAGTGCAAACAAATGGATATATAGCACAATCATAATGTGGAAGGCAGGGGTGCAAGAGGAGAAAGGCATCTTTCAAAATTAAACTGAAACACAGACAGTCATAAAATGTTGTAAATTCACTGAATACAGACCATGAGAAGCTGACTATAAGGGAATCCCATGCTCCCAGCACAATGTAGACTTTCAGAAAATGCTCTCACCAAACAATCTGACTCCCATCACAGCTATACAGAGAGCAACTAAACCAAGATAACTTAAATGCAAAATCAAATGAGATTTAAATGTCAAATAGCCTCTCTTAAACCACCTTGAATATGTTCTGAGTGTATGGAAACATCTTGCTTTTTTTTTTTTTTTTTTTTTTTTTTTTTTTTTTTTTTGTGAATTCCAATAGCAGAGCAATTAGGGTGAACAACAGTGCTAAGTAATGTGATATTGAGATTCAGAGACTTCATGTCATCACAGGAATTTCAAAACACAAAAGTACCAGACAAGCACAGCAGTTGTATTTTAGAGTCAGTTAATTACACAATGCTCAGAGTTTTTAAATTAACCTTTGTGATCTTATAATTGTCATTTTAATGTAAACTTAAATGTGTTTTAAGTACATACATGCATAAATATCTGAGACTTTGAAATCTACCAGGGATAAGGTTGTACCTGTAAGGCCAGTTCTGAGAAAAACTCTCCCTGGAGAGAACAGTCTGGTAGAGGCTGTATTTTGAAAACTGCAGCAAGATAGCTGCAATGAGCTAAAAGACATTCCGAAATTGAGTTTAAAACATTGTTGTTAAACCCAACTTAAATGCTTGCTGGTAAGAATAAGTGCTTTGTCTTTTGAGCTTTTTGATTGCTTGGCTGATGAGAATGTAAGGACTTGCATCTCTAAGCAGAAGGCGCAAACTCTCCTCATGATGCGTTTAGCTTCAGAAGTCAGTGCTCTGAAATCCAAACTTGTTTGCCAGATATTTTAATATGTCTACAGCTGTCCTTGTGGGCAGGGTGGGGCAGATGAAAGCATCCTGATGCAGAACTCCTTCCCAAGCTACAGCTGGCAGGTTGGCTCAGACATCTGCGAGTGTCTGTGCACTGGACTGTGTGGTTGAGCCAGAGAGGGAGGGAGAAAACAATATTGAAAAGACAAATGTTTAGAAATTATTTCACTTGTCTGGTATGTAATTTGGTTTTGACTGACGAACATGTTGGGCTTTTCTAACTGTAGGAATTCATCAGAAGCAATACTTTGAGGGGAGGTTTTTATTTTCCATCTTCCAGGCTGCATTGATACCCAATCGAACATACAAATATTCCGCAGCTTCCCATCACAAAAGTATTAGAGCAAAACATTTGCTTTTGTATGGTTGTGATCTTCTTGGCAGAGAAATTAAGAGCTGTATGGTAACTGGCATAGTCTTTTCTTTTTTCCCATTTGTTTTGGATTTTTTTTCCTGGTAAAGAGGGCTACCTCAAAGTGCTGACATGGGACTTCATTTTGCTGTGTGCTACCCAACAAATCATTGTCATAAGAATTCATGAGAAACCTCAAATGGGTTCTGATCTTTGCTTTAAAAAAGCATGGTTTGGGGAGCATATGACCACAATGCAAAGGTAAAAGAAGTCTGAAAAGAGACTAGTTAAAAACTGGCCAGACTTCATGGCTCAAAGGACAATAATCAATGTCTCAATATCTAACTAGTATGCCATGAGCAATACTGGACTGATTTTGTTCATCTGATTGACTAAAAAGCTAGTATGATAAAAGCAAACTTGCAGACACTAAACTGGAGATAAGGATGGAAATTAGCCATAGAACTTTAGTAGAGAGTGATTCTGAGATACTTGAAGTTTAGGACAACAGAAACCTTCTCAAGTTAAGTGAGGAGATACACAAAGTTCTGCACCTGCACCAAGTAGGCACCATTTTAGAGCCAACAAACTTAATATCAGCTCAGATGATATATACCATATATCACACTTTTTTAGTTTTGGCCAGCCTAGTGCAAAAGAGTTGTTGAAAAATTCACAAGGGCCCAGTAGAAGGGTATCAAGACAATTAGGTTGTTTGTAATCAAGACTATTACTTAATAGTACTTAATAGGAGTACTATTAAGTCTGTGGGACAGCCTAAAAGTAGATACTGTGTAAAGCTTAATCCAGAATACAGGAGTCTAAGGGTGGGAATCTGTGAGCAGCCTACATCTGGATGAAGTACAGTTCTGAGGATAATGGAGCCAGGTGCTTTTCAACAGTGACAAATTATATTACAGGGTGAAATGATCATATGTCATGGTTTGGGATATTCAGACTGGATATTAGAAAAAATATTCTCCACTGAAACAGTAGAGTAAAACTAAAACAGAATGATCAGCAGAATAGTAACCAAAGGTATGGTAGAATCTCCATCCTTGAAAGTTCACAAAACTTGGAAACTCGGTGACCTGATCTAGTATTGGCAGTATTCATCCCTTCACTTGGACTAGATGACTTCCAGAACTCCCTTCTAACCAGCATTTCTATGATTTTATAAAAGAAGCCTAGTAGAAAAGTAAATGTAGAATAGAAAAGCTAGTGTGCTGCACTGAAGAGGGGAAAAAGAAATTGAAGGTGAAAGATAAAACAGCAGTGAAAAAAAGCTACTCTCTTCTTAAGCACAGAAGGGGAAAGCTTGAATTAGCTTGGGCTGGTGCTGGAAATGAGTTTGTACACATAGTCACAGGGACAAGGGAAGGGAAATCAATCTACAGATGAGAAGCAGGATGCAAGGGAGAGAACTGAGGTTGTGGATCAAGCTGAAGAATAGACAAGTGCAGGTAAATAGTGAACTTCTCATTTAAAACAACTGACAGATATGTAACAAAAACACCCACATACAAAAAAATCACAAAGACTCTGCACATGAACCTGAAAAGCATCCTGAAAACGGTGTGAAAGAAACTGCTGGTCAGCCTTTGGCTGTGTCAACAGAAAGTTTTCACTACAGTGCAGCAAGAATTATTAAACCAAGCAAAAGAAAGTACTTTAGTGGTGCTCTGTCATGATTTAGGAATGGTATTCCTCAATTTAGTACTCCTACTAAAAAGACCATGCACCACTCCCCTTCCTGTCCTTCCAATGAAAGGCGCAAAAGGCAGAAATTATGGGTTAAGATAAGAAAAATTTGATGGAAAAAGCAATAAGACAAGAAAAAAGAACAGTAATAGAGGTTATAATTCAAAACATCCATGGATATGTACATGTTTTTCTTAGTGACAGGCTTGCTGTGACTCATAATTTTAAAAAGAAATAGAATGAGAAATAAGAATGAATCAAATGGTGTCTCTTCTTCTGGGCTTAGAGAATGCTACTGAAGTGAAGTAACATAAATGTGGGAAACAATGGATAAAGAGAAAGAAAAACATGTAGCATCAATATACATGAGAACATATAAATTTCACAAAATCACTGAAAAGGCTATTCTTTTCACTGGGAAACAGAGCCAGCACAGAGCCAGTTGATTAAATAGCAAGTGGATGAGTCAGAAAAACAGAAAATCCTAAACTACCAGTGCGAGAAACATAGTATTGACTAACTGTATCTTAAAGTACTGCATTAGAGCTGATAAGACTGTATTTGGAGAAGTTAACCCACAAGTTTTGAAAGTCTAAAAAGGTTAATAGTACTGCCCATCATATAGAAGCTTAAACAGCAACTGCTGCAGAAGTCTGGTAGGGTGATTGGAAATCTTTTGGAGTGCAGTAAAACTTTCCTAAGCTTTTTAAGCTAATGGAAGAGTTAGCTGGCATGAGTGTTACCTAGAAACATAGAAAGACTAAAAAGGGAAGAAAGGTATTTAAGTTAAAGACAGTGTAAGGTAAACTTGAGGTAAACTTGACTTTAAATGAAGCCTTTTCTTCGTGTGCGTGAAATTAGATTTATAGTTTTAAAAGAAATCAGGTTCTGAAACAATCTTCCAATAGTGGAGGATGAAAAACAAAAATAACAGCTTTTCAAATTGGAATTCCGAATGATTGGAGTTTTATATCTGAGTTTAATATCTCCAGCACAAAAGACTGGAATCTATGATTCAGAAAGTTCTTTAATTCCTCTTTTACTTTATTATTGTTTCATTTTCATCAGCTTTCAATGCCACAACCCTTCAGCAAAGGCAAGTATATGTTTCAGTTTGGGAAACTTTGTAGTTTGAAGCAAGGTAGGACCTAGAGCATTGATTACAGACAATACCTTCACAGAGATTTTGCTTCTTTTAGACGTATTAAGAACACTCATAAAAAAAAAAAAAAAACAAAACCCTGCAGTTTTATTGTTTTCATGTAATCTTTGATGAGGTTCTATGTAAGAAAACAATAGATATGGTTAAATATAGTTTTAACTTAATCTTTGCCTTTCATGGAATGGTTTAATCATTACTTCCATTCTGAAGTAGGATCTGATATCCTTCATATGTAATAAGTTGTATCTTATAAAGTCATCATGATCAGATGAAGTCCCAGGTTACTGGAAAAAGGGAAAGATTGGGCCTATCTTTAAAAAAGGTGGAAAGTAGGACCCTGGGAACTACCAACCTGTCAGCCTTACCTCTGTGCCCAGGAATATCACAAAGCAGACCCTTAGAAGCTGTACTGAAGCACATGGAGAACAGAGAGGTAATTGGAGGCAGCCAGCACAGCTTCACCAAGGGCAATCCTGCCTGACCAACCTAACAGGTTCTTCTATGATGGAGTGAATACGTCAGTGAACAAGGAAAGGGCTACAGATGTCGTTCATCTGGACTGCTGTAAAGCATTTGATGTGATCCCTCACAACTTACTTCTCTCTAAATTGGAGAGAAACGGATTCAGTGGATGGACTGTTAGATGGACAAGGAATTGCTTCCACAGTTGCATCTAGAAGATAGGGGTCAACACTCAGAGTCCCAGGGGACATCAGTGACAAGTGATCTTCTTACAGGGACAGGTGTTATTTCATATCTTCATTAAATCATAGATAAAGGGATCCAGTGTACCTTCAGCAAATTGGCAGATGACACTAAGCTGAGGGGCGCTGCTGACATGCCCTGGAGGACAGGATACCATCCAGAGGGACCTGGACAAGCTTGAGAAGGGGGGCCATGAGAATCTCGTAATGTTTTAACAAGACCAAGTGCAAGGTGCTGTATCTGGATTGGGGCAACCCTTACTATCAATAGATGCTGGGGGATGAAAAGATGAAGAGCTGCCCTTCTGAGAAGGATTTGGGGGTGCTGGTAGATGAGAGGCTGGACATGAGCTGTCAATGTACACTTGCAGACCATAAAGCCAGCCATCTGAGTTGTATCCAAAGCAGTGTGGCCAGCAGGTTGAGGGAGGTGATTCTGCCCCTCTATTCCTGTTTGGTGAGAACCTACCTGGAATGATGCATCCAGCTCTGGGATCCCAGCACAGGACGGACACTGACCTGTTAGATTAAGTCCAGAAGAGGCCACCAAGATGATTAGAGGGATGGGGCACCTCTCCTAGGAGAAAAGGCTAAGAGAATTGAGGTTATTCAGCCTGGAAAAGACAAGGATTTGGGGTGACCTAATTGTGTCCTTTCAATACCTAAAGGAAAACTACAAGAAAGATGTAGAGAGATTTTGCTAGGGTATAAAGTGTGACAGGACAAGTGGGATTGGTTTCAAACTGAAAGAGAGTAGGTTTAGATTAGAAATTAGAAAGAAATTCTTTACTGTGAGGGTGGCAAGGCACAGGAACAGGTTGCCCAGAAAAGTTGTGGATGTTCTATCCCTGAAAATGTTTAAATCTAGATTGGATGGGATTTTGAGCAACCTGGTCTAGTGGAAAGTGTCCCCACCCATAGCAGAGAGGTTGGAACTAGATGATCTTTAAGTTCTCTTTCAGCACAAGCTATTCTATAATTCTATACTTCTGTGATTAAGATTCTTGTTCATTCAACTAATGGCCTTACATTCCTTTAGTAATTAAAGTATGAATATTACATGGCTATAAAAAAACTCCCCACAAGAAAAGCAAAAAAATCATCTTGTAAATCCTTAGCAAGAACAAATGCTGAAATTGAGTGGTTGTAAGGTCTTATACAAGTTAGGACTAGCTTCAAAAATTTTTGAAATCTTTCACAAAATATTACAGAAAAAGTGAAGGGCTGTATTTTATGCACTAACACAGCTAAGTGTACTTAAGGCAAGAACCCTTTTGCCTTCAACTTTCCAGATCCCTTCCCCCCCCCTATGTAATTAAGATACCTGGATATATTACTTTGTGCACAGACTTGTACAAACTATGTTTCCACCTAGAAATTTGATCAAGCTTGGGTATATTCAACATATTTGGATTTTTGCAAGGAAACAAAATCTTTCAGAGGAGACTGACCATGTTTACAAGTTAGGAGTACCTAGTGAACATCCAGTGACAATTCCTGGAGGGTTTCAAAAAGCAATAAATGTTGTCTCAAGGATAGAGATAGCCAGTTCCACAACTCAATTGCTTGCAGAGGAACCTTCAGAGAATTCTTTACCTTGTGGCATTTTTGTACATTGCGGTTTACTTAGTGTTCCAGGATGTTCCTTTAATAAAAGGCCTGTTATTATGTCGAATGAATCCCAGCATGAAGTCATATCCCTTCCTAAACTGATGATATCTGGACTTCATGGTTTTTTGTTTGTTTGTTTTAAGAACTCAATAAAAAATAGACTAGATACACAGAGTAATTAAATTCTAGGGATCATCTTATAAAGGTATGATGTTACTTAAATGTTAGAAATTAAGATATGTACTACAAAACAAGAAGAAATTATGACATTCTCCTGCTAGTGTTTTCTCAAGATCCTCACAAGGTAGGAAGTATATGATACTAACTTATTTATTGGACTATTAGAATTGTGATATATATGATTGATCCTATATTTACTGGCCATTTAGGCATGAAAAGGATGTCTGAAGGAAATTATATTTGAACAACTTCTGCTGATTATTATCATTGCTGTTGTTGCTATATTTCATATATGCTAAAACATGTTCATGTTCAGTCCTGAAATTCCGAATTCAGAGATAGCTATCTGATATTGCCCAGTCTGCCCAAAATTTGGACTAAACATGTTTTTGGTAGTCTTAAAATAATCCTAGGAAGCCAAAGCAAATGTGATGGTTACATTTATAGCTATGCGTGAAGCTATACTGTGTGAAGCAGGACACAACAATAAAATTCAACTGAATGTCATTCAGCACATTGGGTAAAGCCTACCATAGAGATTTAATCAGATGCTAAACATGAATAATTGGATGTACACAGTGAAATATCTTCATTTGCCAATTAAGGCTCTCAATTTATTTCACAATAAGCCCATATCTACAAGATGAAATATCTGAAAGAAAATCTTATAGTTGTAATCATATTCAAATCATATTCTTATAGTTGTGATCTGGATTAGTATACGAAAGAAAAATAAGAGTATTAATAATGCTTTGCACATGAAGTTTTGATCCTCTTATAGAACACCAAGAAAGTACTCATTTATATTGCAATAAATGCATATAAAATTGCTATTATCTAGCCCAGAGTACTTTGGAAATTCAAGCAGCTGCAATGTGTGGCATAAACACCAGATATATTTACTGTAGGCAAAAGCAATAGCCTTTCAACTTGAGATACCACTGTTGTGGCAATTATTGGTATATTATGCTTTCTAAGTACTGATAAGTATAAGAATTAGAACATTTTTGTCTCTTAAATTTTACAGAACATATAAATAATGTAGTGGGTTTTTTCTCATCATTCTTCATTCTCCTGCTAGTTTATCATGTGGATAGGTGCTCTACAGCCATTGCTACCAGGGATATTAAAAAAAAAAAATAAAAAAAAAGCCAAAGAATAACTGGACCAATGAGACAATATAGTTGATTTATTAATTAGCTGTGATAGTGAGCTTCTTTTTTTTCTATCAGACATGTTTCATAATTTGGATTACATCTTTGTTCACAAGAAATTGAGTCTATTTCTGGATCTTTAATATAACTATCATCAAACTTAACTCAGATGCTGATGCTGAGAAATCAGAAAAGAATGTTTTAAGAACTCAACTGACAAGTAAGACATTTCCAGCTGTGTTAGGGAATACAAATAGTGGTACCCTAGGCGAGCACAATATATCATCTGTATTCCCAGTGTCACCTCAAGCTAGTCTAGCTTCTGGCTTTGCAAGAGACACTAAGAGACAGGGAGGAAAGCTCAGAATCAGAAGTATTTTTTCACAGAGATAGAAAATATCAACACTACTTTTCACTGAACCTGCAGTTATAAAGTCAAAGAACTTCTCGCACTTTAAATAAACTAATTGTATGCTAATTCTGCAGTGAAGCTACATATTTTAGGGAACTATTCAAACTTTAGAGGGATTGCATGATCAAACATCAAGGTAAAATTTGATAAGCGAAGTTAATTAGTCATGATTTTATTAAAGACAAGATGATGAAACTAATTTAGACATAGATTGATAGCAAAGTAGGCATGATTTACATTAACACATTATTTATGTTCCTATTATGTGTTGATTAAGTAGGTTCATAAGAAACCTAAAATACGTAACATACTCTGTTTTACAATTGAATTAATTCCTTTCCAGTGGAACTTTTGCAAATACCTGCATGGAAGATGCAAGGCATATCAGGATGCTACACAAGCAAGAACTACCATCAAGATGTGGCATAAAGATATACATACTGTATAAATGAGTCTTCAAACATAAGTCCTACTCTTTGCAAATAGTCTAAATTACTGAGTATCATTATGGTTCACATAAAAAAATGCTTGATGATAGTAATATTGTTCTCATGTTTTGCTAAGAAATCTTGATAACATCAGAAGAGCATGTAATTTTCAGAAAAAAAATTAAGCAAGACCAATAGCTAATAACAGTGACTATTTTGGTAGATTCAATCCAACATTTATTATCTTTATATATTTATCAATGTCAGTCAAAAATCTTTGGTAAAATTTCAGTGCCTTGCTTTCTTATCCACTATAATAAATAATTTCAGAATTTATGTAAGAATCACTGCAATAAATAAAATATTTTAATCAGAACAAGAGGAAATGGTTCTAATGCAGATAAGAAATTAGTCATGCTACACAGCAAAGGTCCACAATTATTACAACAATTTGTTTTCAGATGTACTTAGTTAATGGTTAAACAACCAAATCTTGTTAAAGTTGTAGAATCTCATGCTTGGAAAACAATAGGCATGGTTAATAACTATGTTGCCTCATTGTTGAGCTAGTGATACAGTACAGCATTGTATTCTCTGCCTTATGACAGATTTAGGAACATCATGATTTATATAGGGCAAGAACTGACAATTCAGCAAGTGATACCATTTATTCATAATACTTAGTTTCCAATATATTTTATTTCAAAAGTAGTATTGCAGGTAGATGTGCTGGAAAATTGTTTCTACTGCATAGCAATTATGCTTCCTGAAAACTTTGAACATTTCTATGACCATACACACTGATAAGCTCAACTGAATGGACACATCTAACACATCTTTGCCTTTTAAATAGAAAATATGGGGATATTTATTTATGAATTAATCTCTCATTCATTTTTGAAATTGAAAACCAGGCTCCAATATGTATTTATCAGCTTACATAAACTGAATATATATACACTGGGAATGGTTTCCTTTTCATTGCTTAATATTAAGTGCTTCTTTCTGCAACGTATTTTTAGATGTGAAATAAAGTCAGCAATATTTCCCAACATCACAATGCATGCCAGGTTCTGATGACCTTTTCTTGCAATATGATGTAATCCAAGGAGTCAGTGAACTAAGGTATAGGTGTAACTATAATCTTTTGTGTCTTTTGAATCTTATCCCTTCTGTATCTATGAGATGTTGCAGTACATTCCTTTTGGGAAGAATAGCATCAGATTGGACAAACACTGTGGAGCTTTGAGCAGAGGATCACAGTTTACACCACGTGTTCAAACACATGCATAAACAGTTACCATTCTCAGCAGGACCTCTATTCATTTTTTTTTTTTTTTGCGAGCAAGACAGTATGGAATTTGTCAATTGATTGGCAGATACCTTGTTAGGATTTCCAAAACCACAGCAAAAAATGTTACATAGACTCAGATGTATTTAAAATTAAAAATATAAACCCCAGTTTTGCCCAAGTCTAGGCTTAGTAATGCGAGGTTCAACTTAGATATTTGCTTGTGTTTTTGTCCTCTAAAAAATGCAATTTGGGCCTATAATTACAGAACTAGCATTCAATGACTCAAC
>WBNO01007558.1:0-27669 GCA_013400575.1 Peucedramus taeniatus | reverse complement strand
GTCTCACATAAATGAACAAAATTCCCCTGTGAATTTCTGTGGCAGATTCAGAGACACCAGAAAACTCCATGTTTGCCCTAAAGCTATTCACTACCCTAAGGATGAAAAAAAAAAGAATACAAGGAAGAGATGTATTGAGGTGGAAAGAGGTCTAAAGTGCCAGAGAAATTACAGCCATACCTACCACCTGATGGTTCTAAATCAAATGCATTACTCCAACGAGAAGGCAAGTTTCAGAAATCTACAAAATGTAGTCAAATCTTAGTGGACCTGTATTTTTGCACATGAGCCTGAATAGTATAAATATATGTCAATCTATGCAGGCAACAAATAAAAATCAATATAAATACTTGCAGTGGTGGATTGACCCTAGCTCAACATCAGGTACCCACTAAAGTGTGTCTAACTCTACTCTCCTCCACTGGACATGGGAGAGAAAATATAATGAAAGTCTTGTGGGCTGAGATAAAGGCAGGGACAGATCACTCAGCAGTTGCTGTCATGGGCAAAACAGACCTGGGGAAATTAGTTTACTGTTAATCACCTTGGAGCAGGATAACGACAAAACCAAATTTTAAAATACCTCCCTCCCTCCTCTCCCTCCTTCCTGGGCCCAACTTCAACTCCTGGATTCTCCAGTTTTTCTCAAACAACAGCACATCTGAGGAGAATGAGGGTTGTGGTCAGCTTTTTCCCCTTTTTAAAATATACGATCCCAGAGGTACTGCCATTGTCACGGATGGACTAAGTCTTGGCGACTGATGGGTCCATCTTGGAGCCAGTTGGCATTGGCTCTTGTCAGACATGGCAAAGCTTCTGACAGCTACTTACAGCAGCCGTCTCTAAAGCATCCCTTCTTTTTAAACCTTGCCATGCAAGCCCAATACACTTAATTGGAGCATGTGGCCTGTATTCAAAAAGAAAGAATATGCCAGAATATAAAGAGTGGGTTCCTGTTTCTTGTGCCATGTCTGAAAAGGTGTATTTCCCCAGCCAAACCATGCCAGATTGCCTCTGAAAGTAATTAGAAAAAAGTAAATCATTAGTCTGCCTGACGTGGTTTCTCACAAACAAAGCATTTGCTCTGCAAAATTCTTTCTTCTCTTGAAGGCCAATTTGTTTTTAATCTTTCCTTGTATACCACCTTTGGAAACATTGTGTTGCATTGATAGACATCTCCAGAGACATATACGCCCACTTTTATTTTTCTTTAAAGCAGGCAGTACTTCAGACTTAATTTTTTGTAATGGCAAATTATAACTTTCCAGGAAATCTTCTTTATCTTCATAAATAATGAGTGCTAGACAGTCGCAACATTGTCATATGAAGTGAGGTACTGGTAATTCGGATGGCTCACAGGTAGCTTCCTGAGAAAAAGATTTCTTAATAAACTTAATGTTTTTGAGTCATTACCAGGCTGCTTGAAAACTGATATATTTTTCTTCCAATCTAAAAGAGCCATAGTAAGACTCTTCTTTGATCCCCTGTTCCAAGACTGTTAGTCTTCTGAGTTACTTGACAATTTGAGCATTTTATTAAGAAGTTTAGGTGTTTCAGTTTTTCCCTAAACACTGGCAAACACAGAAACAGAAAGCAAGATTCAGCACTGGGAACTGTTTCTGAGGAGCTGGCCCAAAGATGTTTTTTCAACACAGAGTAGCAATCACTCTGACCTTGTGCTTTTGAAGGCATCTATAACTTCAGTGGGTTGTATACATACTTGAAATATGCAAGTATTGAAGATCCATGATGAAGTGGATCCTAAATGATGAATCATAAATTAATTATGGCTTTTTTAGTCCTTTTGAACAACTTTGTGGTATTGATTACTTAAGATATTTGTTCCTATCCCATAATATGTATAACATCTGTTCTATGGCCAGTGGCAAATGGTCTGGGTCAATCACCTTATTCTTGATTACTTAGGGTGCAATTTCTGTTTAAAGGATCTGGGTAATTTAGCGCCTTAACAAATGTCTTCAAAGAGATCCTTTAATTTGTTCCATAATAATTTGTGGCTAGAGAAAGCATGGTATATGTTCAAAACCTTTTGAATAGTGTACACATAGTACCAGTAGTTTTGGAAGGTATTTATAATCACCAGCAAGGAAACAGACTTATTTTTAATAGCTGTTGGATTAAAATACCATGTTATATTTAAGATATGGTTTTGATTGAATTCACTCTAGTTTTAATGGCTTTTCACTCAGATGATTTATTACCAACTTAGACTCACAAAAATGAAAGAAGGAATCAAATTCTTTGTGATGACTTCATATTGTTGTTGTTTTCTAGGGGAAGCATAAAGACATATTGTTGCTTCCAGACTTCATGGGCTTTGAACTTAATACCACTTAGATGAAGCTTTAATTGTAAACTTAGGAATACAGGCAAGTTTAAAAAAATTGGTATAAGGAAAATTATAGATATATTCTTCCTTTTAACCAAGAATATATAACAAAACCAAGAGTTTATATGGATTAAGGTGGGGAAAAAAAAAGAAGGAAAAAAAAAATTTAAATAGTCTGTTATTTTACTTGCTTTTATTTTTCTAAACAATAGTTGAATCTTTTGATTCTCATTTCATAAACAAGTGTTTTGAAACACTTGTATGATGTATGAAAGATGTATGAAATGTTTTTCCTTCAAAAGATAGCTCTAAGTGTTCCACACAATACCTTACCATGGGAAAATTAAATTCCCTGGACAGTACAGGGAAATTACTTTCTCATGTCTATCGCAGACTTTTTGCAGTTTTTGGAAATGTTGATTATGTAAAGGTAGTTGCTGTATTAACAGTCTATCAAAATATTTTAAAAGTACACAAGGAATTCAAGGGCTTTCCTTGAAATTTTAAAATATAAAGCACTAACCCAGCTTTTTCTCATAGGCTACTGGCAAGATTTAAAATATGAATTTCTCTGTATGAGCAGAAAAAGAGACCATGTTTATGTCCAGACAAAAATGGGTGAAGTGTGGAGACAGCCTTGCTCTGGACTGGTTCATTAGCAGCGGTGAGGCTGGGGCCAGAGTGGAGCAGCTGTCTGTGCCTTGGGCAGCCTTGTGGGTGCACTCCAAGAAGAAACATGCCATGCCCCTCCTTGCTTCCACCTTTGCCTCCATGCCATCAGTGCCTGCTGGCTTACTTCCCTTGCCAGTGGTTTAGCAGGGAGACTACATTGAGAGTCTGTGGCTTGGATGTAGCATTTAAACTGATGGATGCATTTCTGCTCAGGGTTATGCTGTGTGTCAGTACCGGTGTGCGACTCCAGATGATGGTGTACTGGACAAAATTATTTACTGGGGATGTGTCAGTGGCTGCTGTTGGAAAAAAAAGAGATTGTCCAGGGTACCCTGTCAACACAGGCTCTCAGGTACAGTTCCCTTTCCTTCAGTGCTTCCTTCTGAGGCCAAAGTGTGCTTTGGGTCTGAGTGGCAGCCTGCTTCAGGGCTGCCTCCAGAAAACCTGTGAGTCTTGGGGACTGGAGCTTCCCTTGCCTCATGGAGATCCAGCCAAGGCATGCACATGGGCAAATGAGTTCCAGAACAGCAAAGCAAACCCTGCCTGCCTTCCCAGCACAGCTGTGCCAGGTTGGACTAGCAGAGTTGGGCTGCTCTTGCAGATGAGAGAGAAAGAAAGGCTGTGTCAGGTGAATATGGAGAAGGACCAGGGATGCCTGGGTACAGAGGCACCAGTGGCAGGACCCATCAGGGCTGGTGCTATCAGCACAGCCTGCATCCCTGGGCTGTGCACAAGTCTTTTGGGCCATGTGCAGCCTGACAGCCCTGTGCTGGCACACGGAAGTGGAAGGCAGGGAGCGCACCAGGGGAAGGTTTTGCCTTGCAGAAAGCTGACCAAAGTTGCTATCCTGATTGCAGCAAACCAACAAGTTTCTCAAGCATGTGAAACTGATGTTAAACAATCTCAGTTTGCATCCCAAGAAATTCTCCCCCTGCATTTCCAGCACTGTGGAGAAATCCTTGGGTAAGTATTCCTTGCAATGGGTAGCTCTTTGGTTTTGGGATGAAACCAGTTCCTGGAAAGCATGTGGATATTAATTGTATGAAAGAGCAGGCAAAGTGCCAAGCTCAATGCACTGCTCTGCTGATGCCCTTCTGGGCTGCAGCCGCACAGCCAGCCAGTTCCCCGTGCTCAGCAGGTGTGGCTCCAGAGAAGCACAGGAGCCTGCTGGCAGGAGGTGTCCGAGAGCCCCAGAGCTGTCCTGTGCCACCACACTTGCTGCTTTGCCGCAGGTCCCCCTCTGCCAGCGGAGGGGACATTGCCAGTGACCAAGCCCTGTGGTTTCTTGTGCTGTTGTGAGTATCTATGCTGGGCCTCCTCTCTGACCCTGCTCCCCTGGCAGTGCTGATACATGGTACAGAAGTGGGCACAACATGGCAATGTTGACCACACCAGTATTGAACAGAGGGGAAGGATTAGCTCCCTCAGCCCGTAGGGCACGCCTTCTGTTGTGGGACACAATTACTCTTGTTTGCCAAAGGGGTGCATTTGTGGAGTTCCTTTATCCTTTTCTGCCACAGAAATAGTGTAAATTAGTTTTTGAAGGAATTTAACATTCACAGTTTTTAATCTTCTTTCTTCTGCCTTATGCCATTCTATTCCATCATACAAGCATAGGAGAATTGGAGTTTTAATGTTGAAATCAAGTGAAGAACGTCAAAATTAGGGGTAAAGTATTTTTGCTAAGGTAAGTGAGTTTGTAATTTAGTGCACTCCTAAAATCTCTAGGGCATGTGCTACATTTGCCTAAAGAATGAGACACACCTCTTTTCAATAATATTTCACTATCATGATGCCAGCTATCTTAGATGCAGTAGTTGAGACTAGATTTCCCACAAAAAATGGTGTTTCATTTAAAAATAGGGCTTGTTACCAAGTGCATATAACTGCACTATTGATTTTTTAGGACACTTTTGTTGCTAACAAAAATTTAGGAAGCCAACATAAGCCCAAAGGTTTTCTTTTAATTTCATAAATTTTTACTGAAAACATGGGAAGAGAGGAAAATAGAAAAAGAGCTGTTACTTAATTTTAGAAATCTCAGCTTAAATATGCTTAGGGAAACATCAGGAACTTAAATGCCTGAAATATGAACATACAAAACATGTCATAGATTCTTACCACATTACGATCAAGGACAGTTTTAACAGAGTGCTCCGAAAGGGACAGGAAAAGGATACACAAGTTATTTTTAATTATGCACATCTATTTTCAGATTTATTTATCTTGCTCTCTGTAGACCATGAGAAGTGAATGTGTTCAGGTGGGCACTATTTTCTTCATTTTTGTGTCTGTCTAAAGAGTTGTCATTGTATTCTATTTTTCAATTTTATGACCTTGTCTTAGGGTAGTCTGGGGGTTTAGAAGTTAGACTTGGATAAATCATTCATCTCTTCATTTGTAAATGGTTCATGGACCTTGTAAAACTGATGATTATGCTCTGTTAGAAGGCAATGCGTTTTAAAATTAGTATTTTAAGAAAAATATCAGTTACAGTATGTTGCTCAAGCTACTTACATAATTATGGACTGTCAGTTATATTAAGGTTTCTATTTATATGATTGATTTATAGTTACATTTTGGTGTGCATGTTCCTGGTGATTTTTTATCCCTTATATGGCTTTTTCAGTTAGAGATTCACCAACTTTTCACCAACTGGCAAATCTCAGTTAGAGATTTGCCAACTTTGCCTTTACATATACCAGGACATGAGATTAGTGTAAGTAAGGAGGTGGTAGCTGTATGCATTGAGATCTCCCAGTGGTACAATTCCGTGTGTTTTTAAACATATACAGAAAATATTCTATTAAAGTCTTTCTTCAGCTATACATTATCTACCTGCTGAAACATCACAGCTTGTGATGGATTCTGATCCAAAAGCATGTGAAGGGTGTTTCGTAGTGTATTACTTAGTGTTCAATTACTATCTTTTATTAGGCGGCATAAACATGAATGTTCAAATGAAATTGAAAAGAAAACTCAGTTCAGCTGTTAGAAGAAATAACTTTCTGAAGAGCTACCACTGAGTGTTTGTAATTGTTTTTATGTTTTTTATGGACTTTGGGCAAATTTACACTTTACAACCTACTTTGAATAAGACGATACCAAATGTGTCCCAAAGACAACTTACTAAGACCTTTTGATTTTTCTTTTCATGAAAATTGGGGAAATGTTGTGCATTTTCAAAACACAAAACATTTACCACACCAACTAAAAAAAATCAACAGAGTAAATGCCAGAAATTGACAAGCCTGGAACCCCAAATGAAGGACGAAGTCAGCAGAATATACTTTGTCTTTTTCATGCATCTGTTTATGCTTCAGAATCAATCCCTGGTGATTATAAGGTAGATAGTTATCTGAAGAAGATTCACTGCTTACCTTACATGGCCTGCTGAATATAGACAAAGATGAGGAAGCTTACAATCAGTTGAAGAAAAGCGGTGCTGTTTTGAGTGACATGAGTACATTTGAGTACATGACAGATACTATTCTCTGGGTCTGCAGTTCTAAGTAATGCTGGTATCAAAGACGGTGTTTTGTCACCAAACACCTCTAGAGCATGGAACACATTTATCACGGAGTTGCATAATCCCTGACTTATATTTGCTTCATTGTAGTGTATGTAACTTTCAGATGGATGGTGGATAAAAAGCTTCTGATGTTGCTAGTTTTCTTGCTGTGCGTTAGGGTCCTTTGCTGTGATGCAGTCATGTGGCATGCAGGAAAAACTGAAGTTGCTTTATTTTCTATTGAGCAAGAGAAAGGAACCTGCAACATCTCTATCAGCCACAAGTAGAATGACCTGCCTGCACAAGTGGCAGAAACACAGGAAGTTCCCACTGTAAATATCAAGCTTCTGTCCTCAAAACCAAGGAGTATGTTGAAGTACTCCCAACCACAATAGCTCTTCTGACTGAAAACAAAACACAGAAAGGTGTAGTAAGTTCCAGTCCCAAATGCAGCTCCTGTTTATCTGCCAGTCTATCATGAGTCAGCTAACACAAACTGCCACCCTGATCTAGAGCAGCTGTCTAATTACAATTTTGTTATTATTAATTACTGAGTAGAAAATCATTTGTAATTAGCTCAGACTAAATCATAGTTTAAACAGCCAAAAATTACATTACAAACTAAAGTGTAATTAAAGCACTACACTAAAGTGTTTATTTAAACCCAGTCTAGCTACTGCAGATTTTTCAATCAGGTTCTCAGGCTCATACATAGATGTAATTAGTCTTCAGTACTGACAGCATACTGCATTTATTCATTAAGCATCAATATTGTTGAACAAATGTAAATAAAATTTAGACAGGAATTCTTTAAAGGGGCAGTCATGGAAACATCTGGGTGAGATAATGAAGCTGGGAATGATGTGAATGTTAATGAGTTTTGGTGCTGCTCTGGTACACAAAGAATTTTTGAAGACACACACTTTGAACTCCTACTACTTGTACTGTGTTTTCAAGCACCAATGATCCTCCTTTTACTGGCATGTAGTCACTTATTTAGGCTGCTTCAGTGGGACTCTGGGCTCTGCACCTGAACAGATTCCCACCAAGCAGACAGGATAGAATTTTGTCATCTAACACTGGGAAGGAAAGCAGCACACAGCAATGCCACTGACTTTTCTTAATATATCTTGTTGCATTTAATGTAAAAGAACTAATCTAAAAATACCCAGTAAGACTATTGGCAAAATTTGTTTCTTTGAGTTATGTGGAATGAAACTAACATATCTCTCACAGGGTGTGTCATAGTCATTTCAGAAATCTGCCTTCTGCTACACATTGCAGGGAGTAACTTTTTTCTGAGTTCCTAGCTGAGAAAGCAGCTTTTATCACTGGAAGGAAAAAAACCCAACATTGCTAGAAAGGAGAACATACTCTGATGTAAGACTTCTAGGACACTCATGGATAAGGTTTGGTGGTAGGCAGGGGCAAGGAGTGACAGGCAGCACACTCACTATTAATAGAAAGAATGACAGGGATATGGAGATTGCTCTGAAATGAGTATCAATATTGATGCAAAAAAGCTGTACCTGGTTGTCTAATGATGATAGTGTTGTGTCCTCCATGCTTCTTCAGCTCAGCTATTGAAACCATGGTACAAATCTCTGAACAGCCCAGAATTTCATGATGTAGTGTCCTGATAGTGATGTTACACAACAAGGGAAACTCTTTTCATACTAATAGCTTTAGGAGTATTAAAAAATAAATTCTTTTCTCCAGTTCTATTCAACATCTACATATTAGTTTCCAGGGAATTTCTCAGGAGTCACATGCTCAGGTGAAAAAGCCCAAAAACATCCAGAATCTTTGGAAGCCTGTTCTATTTTAATCCTTGAGCATTTGAAACTTGGCTCTCCTAAAACCAAAATTTAAAAAGTGCTAAATTAGGTTTTAAAAAGTCTAGGAAAGGCTGTTAAAAAGCATTCACTGGAAACCTTATCCTGATTTTGTAGGTGGCCTGGAGATACCAGTCATGAAGATATGTTGTGCTTGTCTGTGTGAAAGCACCAGACACTTGCTTCAATAATAAAAGAGTGTAAGTGAATGTATTACCATCTGAACTAGTGTTTCTTCACTATTTTGCTAAGATATTGCTCATGTCAGCATTTCAGTCACTGAAGTATGTTTATAATATGTTAGGCATAATACTCTTCTGATTTTGTGTTTGGCATTCATGTCCTCAGCTCTGTCCCACAAACAACCTCTGACAGAACTTTGAGAAGCAATACACTTTATATCTCCACCTCTAAACACCTTGGCTTAATACACAATTTCTTTCCTTCCTTCCCCATTTATTGAAGCTGGCTCTGTGACAGCCCTGAGTTCCACACTAAGGCATTCAGTAACTATCTAACAATAAGACCTAATGAAAATACTTATCACCACATATAATATTCTACAGAAGTTGGCTCCCTTGATGAAATTTTGAACACCATAAACAGAAGGCCAGCAACATAAAATTTGCATCTGGTAGTGCTACAGATCCTAATAATATAAGAAAAGTTCAACAAAAATTATATTATTCCTCGTTGAATAAGTAGTTATATTATCAAGAGTAGAGGAGAGGAAGATGCACCACATTAGCTGTCTAAAATCTTAAGTACCTGCTGAAAGTGATCTTTCTGTCTGTTAGACAGTTGTGATGTTTTGGCTGAAATATCAACAGGACAGAACCAAGACACCTCAAAGCAGTAAGGAGTTTCCTTTCTTTAAGGGTGTAGACAAATCTTGGCTTTTGCTGGGACACTTAGAAAAAAGGCTAAGGAAAGTTAAAAAGGAAAGTTTGCTATTATGTAAACCTATAATTTTAAGTGCAGGTCTGTCTCTTTTTCAAGTTTCAATAACCTCATTTTTTTTCTTATGCTTCTCTGTCTCATATTTTATCTCTTCCTACCCAAATTAGGTAATAAACAATGTCTTGGATGACCACTGTAAAGTGAATCAGAGCTAAATAACCATAATAACCACTTTTTAAATAAGCCTATATGAATCACACTATTCAATGTACTCTCAGTTCTGAGCAAATGCAGGCCAATTGTGAATGTTATGTGAAGAATATGGTCTTAGTTTTGGTAGAACAGTTGATTGGAGAACATGATAGGTGCCTTTCAAAAGTAAAATCAATTACATGCTTATTTCACGATTTACTTGCAACAGAGTTCTTGACGCAGGTGCTTATTTCCATCTCTGTTCAACACTATGTACATATTTAAAGACATGAATAACATATTTTTAAAGAGGAAATTACATTTTTGTCAAGGAAGCTATCAACAAGATATGATATTTGGTGGGATTTTGTTTTTCTCAGTGTGGGAAATGTTTATTTGTTTTCAGATGACAAGTCCTTTCAAGTTCCTTCAGTTCTCATGACAAAACTTACTCCCACAGAGGTGTTATTAAAAGTATAAATAAAGCACGTGGGTATTAATAAAGGAAAGAAAAAATTATGTCTATAAGGTTTAATGGGCTTCTGACTGATCCAAACAGGCAAAAATAATACTTGGTCCATCAATTCTTTAAGGGTTAAATAAAAGTCTTTTTATTGTTATAAAGACTTATTTTAAAAATCTATATAACTTTAGGCCTTTTAATGCCAACAGTAGAAATAGTTCTCTCAATATTCATCATGTGTGTCTGTTTTCTCACTCTAAAGTGAATCTGACATAATGGTAAGTAGTTCAAACAATCTATACTGCTGGAAGCTTTCCCTCATGAACTATTGATTTACTTAGCCCGTCCACAGCATGCTCCAAAACACTTTCCATTCTGTTTTCCATTCTATATGGCTAAAATGCATCATTTCACACTGTCTAATGGAATTAAGAAAACCTTGTCATTTTGCTGGAAAACTTGCTATATTTATTCATAGCTCAACATAGTGGGGAGAAGAACCCGTCTAGTTTAGTACCAAACCCAAAAGTTCCTTATTTTGGTAACTCTCCATTTTTGCTTGGTGTCTTTGGGTGATTTTATGATGATACTCTATTCCCTTATCATCTGCTTTATGCCCAGAAATGTCTGCTGTATCTTTAAGGTGTGTCTGAAGAAGGGGTGAAAGCCTAGGGGTTTTTGTGTGGGTTTTGTTCAAAGACTCACTTCTGGGTCTGCTGGGGTGCAGGGAGGACTGGATGTTACTTTCTTGCTTAGCTGCCTTGGTTTTTGCTACCTTATGCAAGAAGTTTCTTTCTTCCCCTTTCCCTGGCCTGGACAGACTGCAGCAGCAATCCTTTGTCGACTTTTGTTATTTTCTTAAATTGTTCAGCTTGGTTTTGGTCCCAGATCAGACAATTGCTGGGAAACAGTCAGCCAAGATCTGTGGGGAACCACAGGAACCACTCTGCCTGGCCCCAGACCTCTGGGAAAGCTGAACCAACACAAGAAAAGACACCAAAATCCACCAGCTTCATCTGCTGTGAGGAGAGTTCAACACCAGAGGTTTAAGAGGTTACTACCTGTTTTGCCTGAGCTTCTACATGAGCTTTATTTTCCTTCCCTGAGACAAAAATTGGGTGCCATTTTGTTCCCCCTTTCCATGTGACCAGCTGGTTTCTTTCTTTTCCTGGCATTTTGGGTTTTTCTGTTCTGGTGTTGGTGGGGGTGTGTGTGTCTGAGGTAAGGTTCTGATAGTTCAATATCTACCATTTATTAATTTTTTCCTGTGTTGTGTGGGTGCTTTTTTATCAGTAAACAGCTGGTTTTCTTCCCTTTTCCCCACTGGTATCCATTTTCTCATTAGCAGGAAAGGGATTGCTCAAGCCCTTTTTTTTTCCTGAAGGAAACAGACATTCCAGAGCTTTTTCTCCTAAACTTGTCTCTAAACTGAAACACTTGCATAGAGACATTGGTATTAGCAAGCAATTTGTGTTTTCACAAATCTGAGTGAAAATCAAAGTATCTTTAGATTAAAAGTGGTGAGATCATCCACTCTTTGTCATGAACAGGGTCAGCAGTGAGCCTTGGTAGGTTAGAGTGTGATTGGCTCTAAAAAGAGGTAGTGCAGTATGGGTGTCCTACTCGTCACTTCAAATTCTTATAGGATAAGGAAGGAGTTGTGCTGGGAAAATGGAGAATTTCCACAGGAAGTGTGAGTTCTGCTGTGGGAAAGAAACATTTCTCAAATCACTTGAGCGCATACAGAAACCTTCAATGTAGACATGACATGGATATAAAGAAGGTGGAAGCAGTGACTTTTGATGGCTTGGCTGTTACTCTGAAATACTGGAATTATAAATGGATCAATGTAAAGTGTGAGAAAATTCAAGGAATCATAGTAGCATGAAATCATAGAATGGTTAATGTTGGATGGAATCTTATAGCTCACCTACTTCCAACCCCTCTGTCATGAACAGGATACCAGCTTGCTCAGAGCCCCTTCCAGCCTGACCTTGAACAGTCCCAGGGATGGGGCACCATGTTCCAGTGCTTCACAACCCTATGTGTAAAGAATTTCTTCCTAACATCCAGTCTAAAGCTGCTCTCTTTCAATTAAGGCCATTCCCTCTTGTCCTGTCACTACACTGTCCAGCTTTCTTGTCAGCCCCCTTTAGGTACTGAAGACTGCAATAAGATCTCCCTGGAGCCTTCTCTTGTCCAGGCTGATCTACAGCTGATCTACAGATGTCCCATTTTGTCATCATGGAAGAGATGCTCCAGGCCTCTGATCATCTTCCTGGCTCTCCTCCAGACTCATTCCTCCAGATCCATGTCTTACATTGAGGGTCCCAGAACTGAACAGAGTACTCCAAACGGGGCTCACCAGTGCAGAGTAGAGTGGAACAACAACCTGCTGCCCACATGGCTTTGGAACCAACCCTGGATGCAATTGGCTTTCTGGGCTGTGAGCACACAATGATGGGTCACACCAAGCTTCTCATCTACCAGCATCCCCAAGTCCTTCTCAGGTCTGCTCTCAATCTGCTCTCCTAACAGCCTGTATTTTTTCTTGCGATTGTCCAGTCCAGGTGCAGGACCTCACCCTTTGGCCTTGTTGAACTTCATGAGGTTCACACCACCCCACTTCTCAGGCCTAACATGGTTCCTCTGGATGGCTTCCATTCCCTCCACTATGTTGACCACACCACACCACACAGTTTGGTGTTAGCATGCTTGCTGAGGGTGCAATCCATTCCACGGTCCCTGTCACCAACAAAGCTGTTAAATAGCTCTGGTCCCACTTCCATCCCTTGAGGACATCTCTCATCACTACCCTCCACTCAGACATTGAGCCATTGACTGCAACTGCGTGAGTGTAACCACCCAGCCAGCGCCTTATCCACTGAGTCCACTCATCAAATTGTTTATTTCCTGCGGTCCTCAGGTGGTCACCGATGGAGTGTTGATATACCCACTAGCCGGCTCTCCAGGCAACCTGCAGGACGCACGAGAGAGGCTGCCCCAGGACCTCTGCTGAGGTTTCCTAAGTAGCAGTGAGTGCAGCGGCGTGGGTAACGCTGCGGCTGAGGATCGCGAAAGGACCAAAGCAAAGGATTGAGAGAATGGACACTTATGTGCAGTCCAAGGAAGTTTTATTCCGAGGATGGGTCAGGGACAAGTACCGAAGGGACAGGGTCTGACAAGAGTTTTTAAAAGGTCTCACCCTAAGGAGTGTGAACACAATACAACCAATGAGGGAACTCTTAAGGGGTGATGAACAGCTTATTGTAACCAATGGGGTACACTCAGGGGACGAGAAAAGTCTTAAGAACAAATCAGTTGCTTGGCTTGGTATGACAGACAAAGAAACTTCTAGAACAGCCTGGGTGAACTCAAGGTGATAGACGGGGAAAGGGGATGGCACAACTTGGACGGACATGACTAAATATAGGCAAAAGGGGAGGAAGGACACAATGAGTAGCAGCTTCAGTGGCGGGAAAACTGAGGAGTAAGCAAGTCGGGAGAAACCATTCTGAGGGGATAAAATGGGGATGCATGGGAAAAAACATTCAACTTGGGTAACACAGAACACTTAATTTTTAACAATAAAATCTTAAAGTGTACCACCACAATTTCCAGCTTAGCAACAAGCATCTTGCGCATGACAGTATCAAATGCTCTGCACAGATCCAGGTAAATCAAGTCACTATGAATTTACACATGTTAAGGTTCACAATGGTCTCAAACATGACCTTCATTCTCCTACTCATTGCCTTTGCCTGCTGAAACTTGGACAGTGTGTCTAGAACACTTAGCAGTGAAGACTAAGGCATAACACTTGTGGGTACCTCAGCTTTCCCCCATCCCAGGTTACCAGATCTCCTGTTTCCTTCTGGAGAGAGCTCATATTTTCCCTGATCTTCATTTTATCACCAATGTACCTACAGAAACCTTTCTCATTGACTTTGATGTCCTTGGACAGGTTTTAAAAAAGCCATGTCCAATAAATGCTGTTGTGTCATGGCTGAAGTGCAAGTGGGATTTGGTTGGAATGGCTATTATCTCTGCTACTTTGCCAAATCTTTAAGAAAGTGAAAGGGTTGTTTTGGAGGCCTAACTTCTTTCACACCCACTTGGGCAGCCTGGGTATTCGTAAGGTGTTCTGATGAATGTACCTTGATTTTTTTGGTTATGAATAGAATGTCATTCCACTTGGAAGAAAAATTATCTATTGTGTATCTATTGTGTGGATTTGCTTTCTTCCCATCTCTTCTGGATGCATTGAATTTTGTTGACAAATTGATAACGAATCTCACTTTTGCTGAGCATCTCTCTCAACCCAAACATGAATTTGTGATCTATCCTATTGTGAGATTTCCACAAAAAGGAGAAAAAAATTCTTAGTCTTACACATGTCATATTAAAACTCCTCAGAGCTTAGAGAAGAGGGAAACTTTGATCCTGACAAGGAAAACAGACCAATGGACTGGGCTTATAGAGCTAGATGTGTCAGATTTTCTTGTCTGAAATGGTACCCATAGGATCAGTCCAGCTTTGTTCGGTAAATGAGAAAACAGACTGATGAGAAAAAATGTGAGTGCTGCAAAATAAAGATGGAGAAGAGAGCTGCTAAGCCACTTTAAAACATTAGAGAAGACTTTCAAAAAGACCTCCTGTCAACTTTTCAAGTTGTTATGGATGATGAAGTAATTTTGCAATACTGCTACTATATGGCAATTTTTTTACAAGGGGAAGGGAAAGGGCATCTGGATAGACAACCAAGGTGGTTTTTTGCATTTTCCTTGTCTTTTAAGCATGAAGAAAAGAGCAGTTATAGTGAGATTTTCTTCTTTCAGGAAAGCTGTCACTGGCAATATTATACTTTTTGGCTATTTATGTCCATCATTTGTTTATATCTACATTTTCCATAACTGTATGACTAGTTGTACTGTTTCAAATTAATTCTGATCTATAAATAGGAATATATATGCACCTCTTATTCTTGTTGAGGTTTACTGTGAGAAAGAAGTAATTGCCTTCTGGGTTGAGAAAAGGACCATTAAGTAGTATTATTGCTCATTGGAGATCACTATTTTAACCAAAAAAAGCAATGGTTTTACCTGTAAGCCAGAAACTCTAGTCTGTATATGTTTTATTATACCTTTTAAAAATGTGTTTTCTTGTAGCTCCAGCTACTTTCTACCAACTCTTATTTTTTTATCTTGCTCACAGCCCTCAGTCCTACAGGCTGGCAAATATTTTTAATCCCTTACACATTAATGGGGATTATGTGTAATTGTAGCAATTCCTCTTATCTATTTTTTAAATATTTACTTTCAATTCCAATTGTGGTTCATTCCAATTAGTATTTTAAAGATGAAAAGAAAAATACCGGTAAAATGTAATACAAAAATAATTGTCTGCTTTTCCTCATTATAACATCTTTTTCCTCCAGAATCACAATCCAGAAATGGTGGTTGTAAAACATCTACAGGGTCTTCTGCCCCAAATATCCTGTCAAATTCTCACCAACACTAAACCTGGACAGTCATCGTGTCCATTGTGTCATAGCTGAATGTGAAGAGCCTCTGAGATTTCCTAGCTTCTTACTGGTGCTCTGCAACCCTGTAAGAGCAATGTTTTTTTCCTGATTCTTAGCTTGAACCTTCCAAGTCACTATCTGTGGTCATTTCCCTTTGCCAGGTACCATTTTCTGCACAAAAAAGTAAGTATCGTATGAGTAACTATCGTATATTTCCACAGTTATATTTAGCAACAGAGCCAGTAGAAAGCCATAAAGTTAATTTTGCTTAATATGATTTGTCAGACTCCTGAGAATTAGCTCTAATCATATTCATTAACCACATTAGATAGTGTCTTATTCAGAATAGAACATTTCATCGTTCAGACTAGAAGAAAGATTATTTTTCACCCTTGAATTTAAAGAACTAAAATATAGAACAAACATTTCAGTACAAAAAGCCCATCACTTTTTGACTACCTTTCATTAGCAGAAATCTTTATGAAGACAAATAACAACACTCTCCTGAATATTGAAAAGAGAATAGTAAGAACACAAAATTAAAATTGAGTAAATTTTGTGACTTAACTACAGCCACAATTAAAAATAACAAAGGAATGGAAAAATATATTTAAAATTTATTTTCATAACAAGCTTCAGAAGAACAAGAACCAAATGTCTGTTACAAGTTATGGCTAATATTTTTTCTTCTGCAACTGAAAGTACCCTTCTATGCCTGTTCACAGAGTACATTCAGAACAGATGGATGCTTTGTTGGGAACTCAATGCTACAGAAGTAGTGTAAATATGGAGTGGGGCAAATTTATTGAAAATGCTCAGTGCTGCAGGCCACGTATATGAAGTGAAGAGATTTGCTGGATAAATTGGTCACTAACAACAGATGTACCACTCAAAACATGAAAATGGTGGCAGTATACTGTTTTGTTTTAAGAAGTGTACTAGATTTTGTCGCAAGAACACTTTTGTGAAGAAGCCAACCCTGAACTCAAACTGGAAAACCTCAAGTACTTTAAACCAGCAGATTTGTCTAGAAGTCATAATAAATGAATTATGAAATAAATGTCTTGCACATCTGAGAAAAACTTCATACTTCCATCTAGGTTTTTAAGCATATATGTTTTTACTGCCCTCTCTCTTCTACCAACCAGTCTCTTACATAGTCATACATAAGTGAAAAAATACTTTTTTGTTTTGATTATCACTGAATCAGTTGTTCAACTCTATTACTTTTTACATTTGATTCTTTCTTTCTCTAAAGGTATAATTAAGGTCCGGTGTCAGACTCCAGCTCTGTGTTTAACAATTCTCTCCATGTAACCACTTTCAGGAAGAAAGCCTTATGGCTATGACGCTAAAAAAAAATAATGGACTTATGTGTTAGCAGTACTTTAAAAACAAATAAATAGTAAAGTTCTGGTCCTGAGAAGGCCCACATTTAGTTTTGGGTCATGTTAACAATCTATACACATAGACTTCTCTTCAGAAACATAGAACAGCAAAACTGTACCTTGCCACAAGATGAACATTTTTAGATAGTAAGAGCTTTAAACTAGACGTGATGGAGGAGGGGACAATATCATGCTTGTCCCTGGCAAAGATTAGAGGAACAGGGTGCTGCCAGGGCCCTCAGCTGGTGACTGAACTGTACTGGCCACACTGGAGCCAGTACTGAGATGACCCAGGAGCTCATGAGTTAACAGAAGCCAACAGGAAAACACCAGGGAAATATCTTAGAGTAGTTAAGGGCTGTACCTCTAGGAAGACAACACAGCCAACAGACTGGCTGGGGTGCCTTTTACACCAATGCATACATCATGGACAATAAGCAAGAGCTGGAAGCTGCTATGCTGCTAGAAAGCTAAAACCTTGTAGCCATGTCTGAAACTTGGTGGATGAATCCTGTGACTGGAGTGTGACTATTGATGGTTACAGGGCAGAAAGAGGGGTGGAGGGTTTTCCCCCTACATCAGTAGGTGGATCGAGTTTGAAGAGTTCCTTCTGAAGAAAACCCATGGGCAGGTCAAAGCCCTGTGGGCAAGAATCAGAGACTGAAGCAACAAAGGGAACCTTTTGGGTGGTGTCTACTACAGCCCCCTGATCAACCAAGCCCAGTAGTGAAGCCTGCTGGCTCCAGCTGCAGGAGGCACCGCTCTCACTGGCTCTTGTTCTCCTGGGGGACTTTGACCACCCTAGAGCAAATACCCTGACCTCTGATGGGAAAATAGCACAGACACTTGTAGGAGATCCAGAAGACTGCTGGGATGCATGGAGGATACCTTCCCAACCCAGGTAATAGACAGCCCAACCAGATGTGATGTATTACTGACCTCATGCTTGCCAACATAAACAGACATAATGAGGACATCAGGTTTGGAGGGAGCCCAGGCTGCTGTGATCCTCCTTTGGGGGAGTTCACAGTCTTGAGGGAGATGGGTTAAGAGAAGTATGAAGCTTTGCTTTACAAAAGCAAAATTCCAGCTCTTCAGGGACATCATCAATAGGATTCCCTGGGTCTCTGCCCTCAGGGATGAGTGTGAAACAGAACTGGCAGATCTTTAATGAAGCCTTCCACAGAGTATAAGAACTAATAATCAGTAGGAAAATACCATAAAAGGAAGGCAGGAGTTTGGCATGGCTGAGTAGAAAACTTGGTTAAAACAAGCACAAAGAAGCAAATGCACAGATTGTGGAAATGAAAGATGACTTGGGAAGGGTATACAGATGAAGTTCAATTGTGTAGGGAGGCCAAAGCAAAGCTGGGGCTGAGCAAGGGATGCAAAACATTCAGAGAAAGGGATATGTTTACCAGAAGAAATTGTGAAAGTTGTACCTTTCCCACTCCCTCCCCACATATACAGTGCTGGAGAATGAGTAACTATAAATGACGAAAATGCTGAGATACTCAACACCTTTTTTGCCTCAGTTCTCAATGGCAAGTTCTCTTCCCGCAGCTCTTGAATGGATGAACAGCAGGATAGGAACGGGTGGGGGAAAAGTGCTTTGCACTGTAAGTAAAGATCAGATTTGTGACCATCTGAGGAACCAGAACATACATAAGTCTGTGAAACCTGATGAAATACATTCCAAAGTCCTGAGCAATTTCACTGATGTAGCTGCCAAGCCAACCTCCATAATATTTGAAAAGTCATGGCCGTCTTGTGAGGCTCTGGGTGACTGGAAAAAGGGAAATTTGTACCCATCTTTACACATGGTAGAGATGAGGATCCTGGGCTGTCAGCCTCCCCTCTGTGCCTGAGAAGATCGTGGAACAGATCCTCCTAGAAACAAGGCACAGGGAGGACAGACAGTTGATTGAAACAGCC
Source organism: Peucedramus taeniatus (assembly GCA_013400575.1). Taxonomy (NCBI): domain Eukaryota; kingdom Metazoa; phylum Chordata; class Aves; order Passeriformes; family Fringillidae; genus Peucedramus; species Peucedramus taeniatus. Next base: position 8,899 of record WBNO01007558.1, on the reverse strand, counting down.
ATCACAGCTTCACCAAGCTTGTCAAGTTCTGGCTGACGAACCTCTTGGCTTTTTATGATGGGATGATTACCTCACTGGACAAGGAAAGGGCTGCATGTGTCATTTATGCGAACTTCTGCAAAACCTTTGACACAGATCCCAGAACCTCCTTCTCTCTAAATTGGAAAGAGATGAATTTAATGGGTGGACTCCCACGGGAATAAGAAAATGGCTGGATGGTTGCATCTAGACGATAGTAGTCAACGGAGTCCTGATGGATATCAGTGACAAGTGGTGTGCCCTAGACGTTCATACTGGGAGCATTGTTTTGGTCCTCAGGCGGTCACTGAGCGTTGGAATGCCCGCTAGCATGCTCCTCGGGCGACCAGCGCGACATGAGAGTGGCTGCTCCTGGACCTCTGCTAAAGTTTCCAAGGTAGCAGTAAGTGCAGCGGTGTGGGTAACGCTGCAGCTGAATACCATGATGAGACCAAAGTGAAGGATTGAAGGAACGGACACTTGTTTGAAGTCCAAGAAAACTTTATTCCAAGGATGGGTCAGAGACAAGTGACAATGAAATGGGGTCTGACTGAGGTTTTTAAAGGGAGTCACCCTAAGGGGTGGGAACGCCACCTAACCAATGGGGATACACTTAAGGAGGGACATACAACTTGTTTCAACCAAGAGGGTTTACATAGGGGAGGAGAAAAGCCTCAGGGACAAATCAGTCACTTGACTTGGGAAGACTGACATAGAAACTTCTGGAGGAACATGGGCGGGTTTGGGGTGATAGATAAGGGAAAGGGGCCACACAACTTGGATTGACAGAACCAAATACAGGCAAAAGAGGAGGAACAGGGGGAAGGACACATTGAGTGGCAGATCAGTTGGTGGGAAAACTGGGGAGTAAACAACTTGGAAGGAACCATTCTGAGGAGATATAATGGGGGTACATTGGAGAAATCATTGAACTTAAGTAACATTAAATAACTAACTTTAGCAGTGAGAACTTTATAAAAATGCATCACCACACATTGTTATTTAGTATTTTCATTAATGACATATACAAGGAGATCAAGTGCAACCTCAGCAAATTTGCTGGTGAAACCAAGCTCAGTGGTGCTGTTCCTGCATGTGAAAGACAAGATGCCATCCAGAGGGACCTGGAAAAGCTTGAGAAGTGGATCCATGGGAATCTCATGAGATTTAACAAGGCCAAGTCCAAGGTGCTGCACATGGATGAGGGCAACTCCTGGTTCCAACACAGGCTGGGGGATGATCAGATGGAGAGCAGCCCTGGGGAGAAGGACTTGGGGACGCTGGGGGATGAAAGGCTGGACATGACCCAGCAACAAGCATTCACAGCCCAGAAAACCAAACGTGTCCTGGGCTGCATCCAGAGCAGCATGGGCAGCAGGGCCAGGGAGGGGATTCTGCCCCTCTGCTCTGCTCTGCTGAGACCCCACCTGCAGGGCTGCATCAGCTCTGGGGCCTCAGCACAGGAAGGACATGGACCTGATGGAGAGAGTCCAGAGGAGGCCATGAAGATGATCAGAGGGATGGACCACCTCTCCTGTGAGGAAAGGCTGAGAGAATTTGGATTATTCAGTCTGGACAAGAGAAGACTTTGGAGTGATCTAATTTTGGCCTTCCAATCCCTGAAGGAAAGCCTGCAGGAAAAATGGAGACTTTTTACAAGAGCATGTAGTGACAGGACAAAGCTCAATGGCTTAATGCTGAAAACAAATAGGTTTAGATTAGATATTAGGAAGAAATTCTTTGCTATGAGGGTTGTGAGGCACAGACACAAGTTGTCCAGAGAAGCTGTGGATACCCTGTCCCTGTGAGGAGGCCAGGTAAGATGGGAATCTGAGAAACCTGATCCTGTGACAGGTGTCATCATCTGTGGCAGGGGAATTTGGAACTCCATGGTCTTTAAGGTCCTTTCCAACCCAGGCCATTCTATGATGCTATGAAGATCAGATTTAATAAAATGTGTCCATTTTGCAGAATAAGCATGGCTATTTTTAAGATCAACATCTCACGGCTGAGCATACCAAGAACAGATTTATTTTGTTATGAGGAGATACAGATTTTTTTCTGAAGTAGTTGCCCTGCTATTTGAAAATAATAGGTCATTACTATAGCAACGTTGTATCACCCGACCCTTATACACACACCTGGGCCAGATTCAGCTCTCACTCTTGTCAATGTAAATCTGAAATAAACCTTATATGAATGATGAGTGATTATGTATTATACAGATCACTGTAGCTAGAGACCACATAGGCCATCACATACAGTGAGTATGCTACCCTCTGGAACTAATTCACATGATATATTTCAAGTAACCAATGTGTTAAAGCCTATTTTTCTTGGAGAAAACATGAAAAGGAGTAGTAGTTATTCTGTTAAATATGGCTATTAGAACATTATTATTTGAATGGATCTCAGAATGTACTGAAGTTTTCCTCAAATAAAAAATTAGTTATACAAAAAGGAATTTGCAAATTATGGTGTTGATCCTGAACACATACATATACATTTAAAATTATGTGCTTGTACAGCTCTCTGGACAGCCTCTGAAAAGTCTGACAGCAAACAGTCTGCCAATCTTTGAAGGACTGAGTCCTAATTCATGATCTGACAACGAAAGAAAGTATCGTGACTGGAAAAAAGAAAAGAGAAACACTTTAGCACATATTTCATGCCTGATGTGATCTGATTCAGAGGATGAGAGGCAGTGGTTTGTACAGCCTGTGCTGTAAGCTGTGGTGGTGATGGCGTTGGTTGAATGACACCTTCCTGAGTGCTACGTTGTCACGAAACACAGCCCATGAGATGCTGCTCCCAGCACACAAGAGGAATGCACAGGTGGACTTACCATTGCAACTGTGAAAAGCTTGGCTTATAATGTTCAGCCCTTCCGCAATTCCAGGGATCCATGGTTGACGCCCATTGACTGCCCGTATCGGCACACTCAGGTTCTGACTGCATATGAGGAGAGGCATGAGAGAGAGAAACATGGGCATGAGCTTTGCCCAGCCTCCACATCTGCAAAGTTTCCAGCTCTGGCGATTCACCAACACTGCATTTGCTGAAAACCTGAAGAGCAGATAGTTTTCCCTGAAAAAGCAGCTGTGCTTTGTGAGGAGCCTGAGCCTGGGCTGCTCTTTAATATTTTGTTACAAGAATGTGAGTCCCAGAAAGCCCTCATATTGAAGGCTGATTTGATGAACATAACTGAATCTGGAGTACATTTAAAATCAGTTCATTTCCCCTCTTGGGCTCTTACAGAGTGCAGTTAGAGCAAATACAATGTAGGCCTGAAATACATCCACATATTTGTGGGCTGCAGCTTTTAGAGTGCAGAGTAAAATGTGAGAGGACAGAAACAGTCATGAGTAAGAATGAGTTTAGGTTACAACATAGCATTCAATGTCAGAGAGAAATGAAAGAAAGCTTGTAAGACACCAGACTCCAAATACAGCCAGGTCTGACATCTGTCCCATCCATAGTCCCATTAGCCCCTCTAGAACTTCATCCAGGTGTTAGAGAGCCAGAGATCAATAGACATATCCAGTTCCCAGTTTGTATGGCTGTAGGAATACAGAGCTGCCTGTTCTTCTTTGAAGGCCTTTAAAAATAAAGACCTCAAATTAAGCTCCTTCTGTGGTAACTAAAATTACTGAGATGGAAAGTTTTTTTTTTTTTTTTTTTTTTTTTTTTTTTTTTTTTTTTTTTTTTTTTACAGTTGTCTCAAAAAGTTCATGCTGTATATGTGCTTATAAAACAAAGAGAGGAAATATCCAGGAAAAGCTATCCATATATACAATTTGCTGGAAAGCTTTTAGATCCTGCTGTGGTTCTTTGTGCATACATGAGTGTAACCTTAATAGCACATCTGGTGTAGTGGATGTAGAACTGCAGCTTCCCATTTCTACATAAAGCCGTGCACACTTAGAGAATGAATCTGGGCCCATGGTTCCTCTGTAGGCAGTGGTGATTTTCACATTTCCTCTTTGTCCTAGTAATGAGGCCCGCTCTGGTTAGTGCCACAAAGGGGATAGGATAAAATAAAATTGTTGATGGATGACTAAAGATGTGATTACTTCCCTTTACTGCAAATATGCAGCCTGTGTCCAGCCAGCAGCTTCCTTTAATTTGCAGCACGTTCTGAAAATATAATTGATAAAACAATTGCTGTGTGACTTAGGCCCTATCTTTAACTATCGCACATTTTTAATATTGGGGTGTGTTGCAACCTTCCGTCTCTCATTTTATTTGCTTCCTTTACAATCCTACCACAGACAAAAGTACATCAGGCTAATGCTTCAATGATTAACTCTTCTGACTTTGATTTGAGGCAAATAAAAAATGCTGGTGAGTGTGCCTTTGAGAGCCATGTGAGGAGCAAACCTTTAAAGAGCTTTTATTTCTGTCCCATCATCTCAAATTATCTTGTTTACCCCCTGAGTTCTGAGCAGGTACCATTACTGCACTCAGTTGTCCACATCATCTTTTGAAGGGAAAATTAATTCTGAATTACTGGCCCTATAACTGCCTACTTCTTCACATCATCTGTCAGCAAAATAAGCAGACAAAAGCTGGCTAAGTGGATTTCTGTTAGCTGTCATTTAAAAGGAAAGGGACAGGTGTTGAATGAAGCTTCTTTCTCTGACTGCTAGTTAACAATACATATAGAAGAAGTTTAATTGCTTGCATCCACCTGCACCCTTGTCATTTCCCGGCTTTATTGATTTTAATGAAAATATTAAGTGCACTTCAGGAGCAACAGCTAAAGTGACATGTTGATTGAAATATACAGGAAAATGTATAATAGAAGCAGGCTATTATAGTTTTAATAGAATCTGAAAGAAGTAACATCTAGAGCAGCATTTTTCCCTGCTATTCTTCTGCATACAACAAGTTCTGAAATGAGTAATTGGAAGCTGAATAAATGTTTGGTCATTGTTAAAGCAATCTTTCACCCTAATAACCTGATTTTTATTGAAAGTGACCCAGGCTTTTTGGCATATTTTATTCCATTAGGTACCCTTCAGGGTGCCGCATAAACACAACAAAATATGGGTATGAACAGAATCCAAATCATGATAGCTCAGAATTGTACACAATGACAGCTTTGTAGTGAAACATAGCAGCAGTCTCTCTGTTTCAGTAAAAGTCGGTGTGAATGGCTTGGAGTTTTCTTGAAGCTACATTCAATGAAAATTTGATTTTTACTTCTTCTTATTCATGTCTCTTCCTGCTAATACTTGGTGCATCCAAAGCTATCAAAGAGTTAAGATACATAAAACTCTCTAATTGAAGAAAGATTCAGTGCCTTTTCTGTAATAGAATTTCTTTAAGGAAGTTGTATTTTGCTGATGCATGTTTATCATGAAGAAAGCTGCTCAGATTCTTCTCTTTCTCAGTTCAATGAATCTTACAAGTTTTGAAACTGCTAACCTAAAACAGCTGCAAGCCCCAAACAAAACTGTTTTACACATATAATAATCAATTTCTGATATTTCTCTTCACATTAATTGCCAGAATTTTTATACCTTTAGCATGCCTAGTCAGAAACCAGGGTCCCTTGTTGCTTGGCGCTTCCCAAGCACAGATCAAAAAATGCTGGTACTTAAAAGGGCTAACAATCTAAGCATAAGACTAGAGAGACGAGTTAGTAGAAGAAGCAGGTCATCTTAATTGGCAAAGGTCAGCACATAAGCTGTCTGCTTGTCTGTCACATGCTTTTTTAGGACTTGTGGAACACCATGGATTTACAGAAAGATCCTGAGATGATCTTATCAATGTTCATGGGCATGTCCTCCCGAGGGCAAGGATTACAATGATGGAAAAAGGACTTTTCTGAACACTTAGTAATGCAGAAATGGCCATACTGAGTCCACTATCCTGCCTCTGCTGTTAATAAAAGTGACTATAAAAAACAGAGCAAATGCACAGTATCATCTTCCTACAAATGCTCTCACAGATTCTGGGAAAGAATTCTCCAAGAGAGATCATATCTGGGCATGCCTTTAAAGATTTTTTCCCCCTTGAACTTCCTTAGTTATTGTCTGAACATGTTCAGCATTTGAACACTTGCACTGCTTTCACAGCTTAGCTACTGGGTGGAATAACTCCTTGATTTATATTTGAACATACTGGTAATTGTTGTGCATCATTCTGATCCTGGAGCAGGCATTCTCTATCAGGCCCTTCTAGATTTTGCAGTTGTCTTCCACAGCTGAATTGTTTTTGCACAAAAACCACTTTACTTGAACTTTGGTTGTCTAAAGTTGTCTTCAGCTTTTCTGTACCACTTTACAGTCCTACCTCAACATGGGGAAACTAAAACTTTGGACAGCACTCAATTACTAGTACAACAGAGATTTATGGAGAGGCATAAAGATGTTTTCCTTTTGTTCTCCATGCGTTTTGTTAATGACTGACTCAGCATTCAAGATGTCCTTTCAGTGGCTGCTAAATATTGCGTCAACATTTACAAAAAGCAGATTTTGAAAATTCAAGACTTTAGTTGTCAGCAATACAATACTCTAATTCCCATCCTGTTTCACAAAATTTGGCCTTTTTTTCCCACTAACCATTACTTTACATTTATGTGCATTGAATTTCATTTTCCATTTTACCCCATTACTCAGTTTTTAATTAATTTCATTTAACAAGTAGTCCTTATCTTTCCAGCCTGGAAATCATAATAGAATTCCTGTCTTTTCCAGATCCCTTGCATATATGCTGAACAATATATACTTCTGTGGGATTCCACTAGTAAGCTTCTTTCTACTTTTTCTTTTCTATCTTTTATTTTGATGTATATATATAAGAATATTTTTTTTATTTCAAGAGTCTCCTAGTTTCTTTATCAGATATCTCTGAAGGATTTTTTAAAAATGTCTTTTGAATAGCAATTGATCTATCTTTTCCTTGTGCTCAGTGCCTCTTTTAAGAAATTGTAATAGTTTAATGAGACATTATTTCCCGGTACAGAAGCCATCTTGATTCTTCTTCTGTACATCATGTTTTATTAAGTAGCTTATAATTATTCTTTGAGCTAATTGCTGTTGATCTATCTGGTATGCATATCAGACTTTCTGGTGTACAATTCCCAAGATCTTGCTTATGACTTCTCTAAAAATTTTTTATCATGCTGGTCACCAGGTCTATTATAGTGGCAGAGCTTTAAATGAGAGATGGCATATTGCAGTTAGTAGGTTGTCTGTTTCATCCTTGAATTCCTTTAAAGCTCTTGGGTCCTAGTGATTGTTGTTGTTCATTACAAACAAGTGGGTTTGTACAGGTTGGACTGGACATGTCCATATTGAGATGATAGGAGAGGAATGGGTTGGGAGTAGTGGAAATATCTTAAAATTAAACTCCTTTTGGTTGACTTTAAGGGCAATAGAGGGGTATTAAATGAGATTATTATGATCAAAGACATGGTTTCAGAGGATGATCTTGACAGGAAGACTTTGAATAGATCTGACTGGGCAAAATTTGTGAACAGTGCAGTAAAGGACACAGAAAAATAAAAATAAATGAAATGAACGGTGAAAGAAAGCATTCTTAAAAGACTGTCTCTATAAAAGATATGGGGGAAAATTTCACACATGAGAGCTTGATTGACCAAACTACTTGTGGGAATTTGAGTTTCACAAACTAACCCTTAAGAAGAACTGTATAGCAGAAAGGATACTGCCTTAGTGTTGTAGTCTGGCAGCCATTTGCTGAGATTGATAGTAAAAGAGAAAGTTGTAAAAAAATAAGGACTGAAGTATAACGGCTTAAAATGAAGGAGAGCTGTCTACATGCGGAATCATACAGAATAAATATATCTTGTGACTGATCATGGGTGGAATCTCCAGAGCATTCTAAAGAAAAGTTAATTTAAAGTAGTGGACGTTATATTTAGTAGTTCTGAATTTGTGCTTTATTTGTCAAGTATTATTATACTTAGAAATATTTTGCAAAGGCAGTTTCCTCATGTCAGTCATGTAAGTATTTTGAAAAGCTGAACTACCAAAGAGGAACTTCATGTCTCATGTGTAACTGCGAATTTAAGCTGTGTAGGAAAACTGGGAAATAGGCACAGGACATCTGTACCCTGTACTCCAGATGTTGAAAGGGGCAATGGATTATGAAACTGCAACTCAGAAAAATAACACTGAGGATATAAAAGGTTGCCTGAATATGATTTAAAAGAATGGTTACTTGTGATATCCTTTTGGTGAGAGGTCAGTAATACATACTCAGCCAGGATCTGAAAAAACTGTCATTCTTAATTTTCTGTTGTTTACATAAAGTTAATAAGAAAACGCTTCTCAGCTCACAAGTAACTATGTTTCAGAATTAAATAAACCTTGGTAGACATTGTTATTTCTACTCAGTTGACTCTTACTGATGTTAAAAATCCAACTGTGGACATAGGGAAGAAGAGACTTCCAAAAGACATGCAGTAGTCAAACTATCAACAAATGCACCATGCAAAACCCAGACCTAAATAATAATGTATGAGAAAAATAGAGGGAAAATACAGGTATATACAATTCTCACAAAATGACATGAAAAAGTATTTTCCTTTCAATACTTTCAACACATAGACCTGTCCTTGTCATATAGGCTTTGGAGGGAGAATTAAGTATTTGTTTACATGTAACTAAATCTCTTTGAAATTGCCCTTGGTTTGCTTCTTAGAGCTAGATTCTGCACAGGCAAGACATGAAGTGTTTAAAAACATACAAAGCCCTAAATATTTTCATTGTGTAATTTCTTGTATATCATTTTCATTTATTAGGTTTTCAGCACATTACAGGTGTGATGGTGTTCACACCATCAGATTCTCACTGTGTCCTGACAACCCTAAAAAGAAAAGGAAACAAATCTGAAAGAGAGAGAAATG
>WBNO01007556.1:0-25709 GCA_013400575.1 Peucedramus taeniatus | reverse complement strand
CAAGTAACACATTTAACTTTCTTCCCCCCATTATTGTCTGATCTGCAATATCAGTATTTGGCTTTCTTTTAAAGAAATGTAGATTCAATTCAAATAATCAATTCACTAAAATTTCACAATTAGGGATGCTTCTCTTTAAAACTTGAAAAAGCATCTTTAGTCTTACGAAACTCCTCCATTTTATCTTCTACTCATAAATTACATTTGCATCTGATGCAGAATCAGTAACATATGTTATGAGTTCCTTTTACAGGTAATTAATTCCTTTATTTTCAATGTCTTTTTAGGATTTTTTAGAAGTCATTAGACTCCTGGCAACCCACTTCAGAAGTTTAACAATTCTTTTAAAATCAGAAGTTTCAGAGCATGTAATGACCAGATTACTTGGGGTTTTTTTCTCCTTTCTTCCTTTTCACCTTCTTCATGCTGTATTGCTGTTTCACCCCCAAATCTTCCAAAATCCCTTTACTCTCTGAAAACTCACCTCAAATCACACTGGACATGTGATGACTCCACCATCACTCAAGCCAAATATGATCTTATGATGGTGCTGAGCATCCCATCAGTACCAATGTGCAAATGCACAGGAGATTTATTACTCTGGAGGATTTGTAAATAAAATTTTGAAAATTGAAAGAGAATTATTTTCTTCTAATAAATTAGTATCATTTCCAGTCACATTTTGAAAGACTGCTAGGTTAGGGCAGATAAGGACTTTAGCAATATGGGCTACTTTTTACAGCAATGACTAGAAGAAAAAGCATTCCAGGAAGGAGATTATATTTTATATCTACTTAACACTGAGATTGGTTTCTTCAGTTTTTTTTTTCTGAGTGTAATGACAAGAAACAGGAGTCTTAGCTCAATTGATAATTGATTTATACAAGGTCTGGTATTCCCTTCCTTCCCTAAAGTGTCAAGTTTAAAGCAAAGCTCTTCCCCATTAGGGAAGAGTCAGAGGGTTTTGTGTTACCAGCAGCAGAAAGAGTTAAGTGTCCTCAGAAGCTCACCTGGGCCAGATCCACAGGCCCACAGAAGCTCATGGGGTTTGCCACACTAGTGATTCCCAAATTAACACCCTCAGGAAAGATTTGGTATCTGTACCATCCAGGTTCAGCCATATCTGTGTCCCCACATTTCTTGTCCTCTTTCAAGGGTTTGCCTTCAGACAAGCTATTTTCCCCATTATTTTTCCCTTCAGACCACATGTTCAGGTCTACTCCTCTGTGGCACATGGGGTACAGGGGGCATTCTGTAAATTCCTTCCAGCACACACAGATGAGTCATTACAGTCTGCAATAAGTTTCACCAGAGTTCATTGGCATGGTTTGCTCCCATTCCTGTAGCTCATCCCCTGGCATATTAGTTTAGCACTCATTGTTTGTCATTCAACTTTTCTCTCTTTTCTGCTTTGACACAGCTGAAGAATTCANGTTGTTTTTGTTTGGTTTGGGTTTTGTTTGTTTTTTTGGTTTGTTGGTTGTTTTTTGTTGTTGTTGTTTTTGTTTGTTTTATTTGTTTTGATTTTTTTGCTTTTGTTTGGTCATTTGCAAATGCTTTTTTTATTTGCTTATGTATTGCTGCCACTTCTTTGGAATAGTGGTAGGATTTCTTTGTCTTTCAGTTTTGTTTGACACAAGAAGTGGTTGAATGAATTAAAGTAAAAGAAGAGCTTATTCCACTCTAACATGTATGCAAGACATGACATTGACCCAAACTGGTCGTTCATAGACGTTCACAAAAATACTACTCTTTATTACCTTTGTCCTTGATTTCCTGTTGATTTAAGGGAACAGGAGGTAACAGTGGAATTCTCAAGAAACAGCTCTGCTTTTGAGACATTTTCAGGCCAAAATTTCAGACTCAAGAGATTCTATTAGCTCAGGTAAATGCTGTATAAACATCCTTTGTATGTTTATCAATATTTATCTGAACCAGAAGCATATGAAAGTTCTCTTATCACTTAGCTAACCTTTATGGCATATGAAATCAGCATCCTTTTCATAGGCTAGAGAAAGACATCACTAAAAACCCTTTGCTGTATTTAATTTTATTATTGAATAAAATATACAGAGTAATAGGGCACAAAAGAAAAGACATGTTTATGTGAGAAGTAAATATATACAGCAAGATTTCCAGAAGAATATTCAAGTAGATCTTATATGTATAAGTAAATATAGGAACCAATCATTTGATTTTTTTTTCTCTTATCACCACCATAATAAAAAAAGAAAATCCTGTTCAGGTCCCACAAGAGCTGCTGTTTTGAAAACACGACAACCAACATGCTGCAATGAAGTGATCTTGGGCTAATAAATAGCAACTCCTGCACTCAAACATCAACTTTTGAAGTCACCAGCTCTCCATGAATATCAGCAAAATTACTTAACTGCTTTGCATTTATGCTTTGGGACAGTTGAGGACAAAAAATAGTTTGGAGGCTATTTACCTCCATTTTGATTTCTGCACAGCATTTCTGCATCTGCTGCAAAGAGAGAGTCTGTGGCAATAAATTCCTGTATCTTTATGGTAACAGGGGAGCTTCAACCAAAAAAAACCTGAATCCTCTGTCCACATCTGCAGCTTTGTAGAAACTCCCTCCCATTTGTCAGGGAGCAAAGACACCCTGTGAAAGAGAACCTGGAATCAGGGGTGAGTGATCCACTCAGAAAGCAGGCAGGATCTTCTTCTCTCCACTAGAACAACACCAAACTTGCGTGGATGTCAGGGGGAAGAAGGCCCTGAGGGTCTTGTGAAATCTGTGGCAGGTTATAACCACTCCAAGGGTCCCCATGGACTCCTAAAGAAGCAGGACAGCACGGAGATATCTGCTCCTTCCTAAACACTCAGTGCATTTCATTTGTGCTGCTAATGAGAGAACCGTGTGTTTTGTACAGGCTTGTTTTGCAAAGTGCTGCTTTGATTCAATTTCTATGTGTTCCTGAAAAGATTAATCATAAATTTAAATGCCTGAGAGGCTGGAGTTATGGAAAGGAATGTAATTGATGTTCCGGACAAAGCGAAATCTCAGGCCTGATGCATTTAACAGGAAGTGTTTATTCTGTAAACAGGGAACAATAATAAACTCTACATGTACCCTAAGTACCTTGAACCCTTGTTCTGTCTTTTTCCAGGTTAAAATCCTTAAACCACCTGAATTCAGCATATGACAACATAGCATAATATCTGTGTGAGTTTCTGGAAAAGTTAATTTAATCAAAGGTGTTGATAGGTCCTTGTTTTAACTATTTCTCCGTTGTGGACTTGGTGAAGCCTTAGCAATTCATTGATGACCAATACTTGCCACAATTGTAAGAAAATAAAACAATGAAGAAGTTAATGCCCATGGACAAATTTCCCCAGCATGTAGCTATTACCAAAAATTATAATATAATATTACCAATATTACTTATCCTGAGTATCCTACCCACCATTTTGACTGGAATGGAGCTCTGATCTGAGTGCAGCCAACAGGGAAGTCAATTCTTCACTTCTGCTTCTGCCTGAAGAAGTTTTTGTAGAAAGAGGGTCACTCTGAGTTCATATTATCCTTTTTGTTGTGCCAACAGCTATCTCCCAAATCCACAGGGCCAAGGCCTGTGCACAGAGGTGTTGCTGCAGTCATTGCAAAGGGCCAGTGCTGAAAGAGGAATGTTTTGTTGATCCTAGCAAGGACTTCCTTTGGATAGAGGATATTTTTTTCTCTGGCCAAGGGGATTGGCAAGCCACAGATTATGAAATTCATTGAATATGAAGGATGAAAACACCATATTTAAATGTCAGGAATAAGAAACACAAGAGCAAGTATTCTTCCTCTCACTTTCTGTGTGCTCAACTTGCAAGTCATTTGGTCTGGTACCACAGCCCATTAAAATAAAAGAAACGAACATAATCTTAAAAAAAAAATAGAAAAGAAAAATACCCCAAATAATTGCTTTCTATTCTGTGTCATGTTTTAATTAAAGATAGCAGCACCACAATCTACGATATATCTGGAAATTATTAGAAACCTTTTCCAGAGGCAAAAAGGATCAATACCTCTTTGTCTCAGTGGCATAAAACATCTCTGTGTTACTTCTTTCCTGCTGGCAAAAGAGAAAGTGAAAAAGTCTAAGATGGGAATAATAGCAGCACCGAAGGGGAGAGCCATGTGCCAGGTCAAATGAGCATGCTTTTTCTTTTGTATCTATTTTTAAAAATAAGCAGAGTGGTTTGCATTATATGATTCCATCCCTGCCATAAGTTTTGCTCCCTTTGTGTCAGGGGCCGCAGGGAGCACTGGAGCTACTGAGTCAAGACCCTGAAGAAGGGGAATGTGACTGAGGGTGAGATGAGGCTTGGGAGTCAAGTTCTGGCTTCCCTCCCTGCCTCCACCATGGATCATCACCATGAGCTATGAGGTGCTGCTCCATTTTCTTGGAGCCAAAAAGGTGCATGTCTTGTGCCTTGCACAACAATGGCTGTGTCCTCCAGAGAGGAGCTTTTTGTTGACTGTTCCTGTCTGCACAAACTGACTTTGGCTTTCACCTTGTCACTTTGTGAAGGACAGCCTGAAAGTGGTGGCACTCATAGTTGTTTGTGCCTCTGGTGACAGAGTTTGCAGCCATGGTGTCTCTCTGCCTCACAACCCAAATGTGCCACAGGTGGGGTTCTCCTGTTTCATCTTGTTTTCCCCACTTGTCAGTGGACAGGAACAGGCACCTCTTGGCTAACACTGCAAATAAACCATGAGCTAAAAGAGCCTGATGTCTTAATCCTCATATTACAAGAAGCCAGAGGTGAAGAGCTCAGATGTCCATCCACATTAGAGAAATCAAGTGTTAGAGAGCATTAAACCAGGCCACAGTTTGCCCGTGCATAAACTGAGATAATGGCACAACAATTAATTATAACATAACTAATAGTCTTGCTGTCTCCTTTTTTTTTATATGAGGAGGTTTTAGCCTGCCTGGGGAAGAGAACCCACATCAACATACAGTCAAAGGGAAATGTTATCCCCATGTTTTGTGCTGCCCTTTTACTTTTTCTTTAAACTTCCTTGTCTCTGTCTAGGCTGCAAGGCAAAAGGAGATGGAACTGAACTTGCTGAACTCCCTGGCACTGCTCACAACAAAATGTGTGTGCTTCTGAACAGAAAAGTAATTGAAAAAAATTTTGTTTCAAAAGTCATTAAGTTCCATACAGTCCCCACAAATTCATAAGTGAGTGGCTTTAGTAGCACCAGATCATTCATTTCTTCACAGACTTTAAAAGTAAACGGTGCATTTTGCATGTCAAAGCTGGTGTCCTATATAAAATGATTTGCCTTCCTTTGCATTTGTCCAACTCTCCTTCAACAGGAGCATATATTTCCAAAGATATCAAACCAGACCCCCAAATTCTTCTCTCCAAGACTGCTCAGATGACACCCCTGAACTGTTTCTATTATTAATTAATATTTCAATGAAAATCATAATGCCGAAATCTTTTGGAAATATTTATCAGCAAAGGAATTCACCAAAGTAGCTGACCTTTCAGTCACAGAGTTAGTTACCCTTCCCTCTGAATCACCCCTGGGCCTCAGGGTTTCAGGAAATTTCTCCCCCAGCCCCATCTTCATCCAGAGAATTTCCCATTCTCTCTCTTCTGTGGGGTGTGATAGGATAATAGCAGCAATCCAGTCCTTATTGTCTGTATCTGCAGATGAAGAGTGCTGTATAAGTGTAAAGTGTTATTATTATTGTAAGGAAATAATAATACTAATAAAACAAAATGAATTGAAGTCTTGTCTTCAGATGGTTATTTTAGCAATCCAGAAATCTAAAGCCCATGAAATAGACAATTAAGAGGGGTTAGATACTTAATATCAGCCGTTGTGTTTGGGTAGAATTTTGCAATAATGCAGCTGCTATAATAATACGGATTTTTATTTCTCCTTCCAGAAAGGAAGCGGTCGTGTTTTCGGAGGAGCCTGGAAGTCCTGCTGCAGAATGCAGAACTTTGTGTGCCTGCCTGTGCACTCGAACGGCCTCTCCTCTCCTGTTCCAACAGCTCCATCTTTGGGAGAGAGGAGGGGAAGCGTTCCTTTCCTTTAGCTGGCTTTTCAAACAAAAGAAACCTTGGAAATCCTGTTTTGCCCTGGAATATCTTTTTTTTGCTTCCCCTCTTTTCCCCATGCCTCTCCCCACATCGCTCTTCCTCAGTTGGGGAATTAAAAGCCCCCAAACAATCCCCCCTTTCTCTCATTTCTGTCATAACTAAGGGCCAGAGACTCATTTAATTAGTCTCTCTTGTGTGGCTTACATCCCTGTTCAAGGCAAACATTTACCCCTGGGTTTCAGTGCTGCTGCTCAGCCACTGAATTTTCCTTTTTAATTTTTTTTGTCAGGAAAATGTGGTATCATGTTAATGGCTATTGGGGATCCTACGGCTAAATCATAATCATAATTGTCCACACTAATCATAATTGTCTTGCTGTTGCAGTGTGCATCCCTCCCTCCTGTCAGCTTGCAGTCTCATCCTGCTCCCTTGGACTGTGTGCTTACGCTGGGTATGTGCTCTCACAGGCAGGGTTGACATTTCAGTCATTTTTGTCTGTTGTGTATCTGGGCTCAGGAGACAGGGACTTGAAGACCTTGTAGGAGGGGGTCATTCTGTGTCTTCTCAAAATCCTCATCCCAGAAAGCTCCCATGAGGAAAGACACTTTTATGTATTTAGAAGGGCTCATTTTTCCCTTTTAAAATGAGGCTAGCTGAGGAGCAGGAGCTAGAGATCCAGATTAAGAGCCTCTCTTATCCACAGGCTGCCTTTAATTGCCGAGTTACATTTGGGACTCCTTTTTTCTTACCTCCTGAATCTTCCATGCCCTTCCTTGCAGTGGCCCATCTCCAGCAGAAGGGATTACATCTCTCCTTCACGTCTCATAAACCTGAGGGTTAGGACATATTCAGGACAGCAGGGGCTGGAGGGTGGGAAGCTTATGCATTACACAGACCCAGAAGATGTTTTCTCTGTCCTAAAGGAAGTGTCTCATCATTAGACCAGTTTTCAAGAGGCAGTCAGTCATGAACATCTGTCTCTGTCCTGGCAGCAGTGATGATGAAAGGGAGACTCCTGATAACACAGTTTTTGTGGTGATATGGTCAGCATGTTGCTGCCAACCAGATAAGGCTCTCCAAGTGACATAAATATTTTGACTGCCTTAGATCCTGATTAGGTAAATCTATGCATTAAATACCAAAGTTATTTAGAACTAGAGGCCTGCAAGAAAGTGCTTCAAGTACTACAGTGCAAAAGAAAAACAAGACAGGATTTGGTATGTGCACTAATTAATCACTAAAAGGCAGTGGGGTAAAAGTACAGGTAAATATAGAACTGTCAAGCCCAGAGTGATTTTTTTCCCCTAAAATCAAAGAGGAAAAGAGAAAGAAAGGGGAAATTTAATTCCCAGCAACTACACAAAGGCATGGATAGAGGTCACAGAGAGAGACAGTGTAAATTCTTTAGGAACAAGACAGAACCCAAGTTAAAAACAAACTGAAGAGCCAGAAAAGTCATGGAAGCAGACAGAGTCCATAAAAACCTTGGAACAAGACTAGAAAGGGTTCAAGCAGATGCATCATGAGAGAAAGTAAAATCTGAGCTTTAAGAGGCAAGATCATAAATGACATGAAAAGTTAGAAAGGAAATAAAGAAAAATAGACACTGAGTAAATGAATACAGTCCCAGAGATCTGATACTGAGATTCCTTTGCTAGCTTTTGGCTGCTCAGTGTACATAGGGTGACATTAAACTGTGTCTCAACCAGGCCAGAGAACTTTCTACTAATTTAATGACAATACTAATTAAATTTCACTGTTAAGAAAATATTTCTGGTGTTCTTAAATGAAGTAGTTTGGATGTTCCCATCACGATCTAACCTTACTCTAACAAGTGAGTTTTTAAACCCAGATTCTCTAAAGGCCAAACTAGTGACTTCAGTGGTTTCTTGTGTAATGAAAATAATTTGTATGCAGAGTTCAATTCACCACATGGGTTTTTGTTCAGAGATCCTGGCTTTAATGTCACTGGAACAGAAACACATGTTGTCCTATCCCCACAGCTCTGCTGCATCCTAAGCACTCCAGCTTTTCCAAATTCATGCTGATAAAACCTCATTACTGTTCTGTAATGTACTTCTGATACACATTCCCATTTTCACTCTCATCTGCAATCCCCAGCATCGTCTGGGATTTGAAGAATAAGTGTAAAAACAGCTGTGTGGAAAGACGACGTTTTCTTACAGTATTTTAGACACAATTTAAAATAAAACTTACCAGAAATCTCCTGAGACAGCCTTTTCTTAAGAGAATTAGTTGATAATACTAATTCACAGGTTTATCTTCTTTCATAGTATTGTATAAAGCAATAGTTTTTACTTCTCCAATCCAAGGTTTCTTTCCCCCTCAACGGCTGGAATTGCAGTAAGATTTCAGCATCTGAAACCAGGAAATTTGGGCTCAGTTCCAGCTGTGGAGTCAAGCTGACCAGTAAATCTTACCACCATAACACCACAGCTACTCACATTATGTAATCCTGCCTTGCAGAAAACTCCTGACCTCCTCAAGAGCTGCATCTAAACCCTTAAATATTACATATTTACATATCACAATATAGAGATATATATACACATATTCATGTTTCGTTGCAGCTCTCATTGGAAAGATCCAGCACAAATCCATGGATCTGACAAAAAACCCAAACTGAAAAAAATGAAAGAACAAAAAATAATCTTCTAAAACTTTGTCCTGGGTCAGCAGGAAGCCCTGCATGAGGGGTTTCAGGAAAGTCTGTCTTCTGTACACCTTTACTTCAGTCAATAGTGAGATGAGCAGCACCCAGGGCAGGTTATCCTGCTGCTTGCACAGCCTCCTCCTCCCCTCAAGTATTTTTGCTCACCAATCCCTTCTTGGAAGCAGACAAGCATGTGCAATGCTCAGCACATAACCTAGAACATGACAGACACAGACCTGAGGTGACACTCCTCTGATGTTGTGAGGGAGAGGTAGTTAAGCTTGCTCCTTAATATCATAAACAGATGGGAAAAGAATGAAGCAGAGAGGCTGCCTGCCCCTAGAGAGGAAAACTGGATGTTTCTGGAACACTTAGGGATCTTTTTCAGCTATTGAGAGATTGAGTTAGGTTTGTCCTTTCTCATGGAAAAGGAATAAAACAGATTAAAGTCAAGTAACTTAACAATCTGGTCACTCCCCTGATCCATAGGAAATCCAGGAATCCTTCTCCAGCATTGGTTACCACTCCTTCTAGACATGGAGCTAAAATTTAACCTAAAATTGTACTTGGTCCAAAAATAATGTCAGACTTCAGTTTCCTCTGCACATTAGTAAGCAAAACCAGTCTCATACATATTTGTAAAGAGCTTTACGACATAGGTATGAGTTTTGCTCTACAAATTTATAATTTCTTTTTTTCAGCTGAACCTTTTTCCTCTGCGTAAATTGTATTGCATAAGATTGAATTCCTGTAAAGCACACATTCCCTTCCCTTTCAGAGGCCTTTCTGGAACTGTAAATATAAAATATGTTTACCTGAATATTGTTTGCATCCATCATTTCCTCATTCTCCACAACATCCCTGAGAGAAAAGGAGAAAATATAAACTCTGATCTTGTCATGAGGCTGTCCTCATTTCAGCCACTGTTTTCCAGTGTCAATATGAGATATAGTTGAAGAAGTGCTATCAAAGTGCTGCTTTGCTGAGAGGTTTAAGATTACCAAGAATGATGGTGTTTTAAGTTAGCTGTTAACTTTGCACTGTATCAGTCCAGAAGAGATCCTGTTAGTGGTTGTCATGCTATATCTGAAGGGAGGCAGCAGCTGGCTGAGGGGCAGAACATTTTTAAACCCCTGAAATGAGTTTGTTTATTTATTATTTACAACCATGGGATCATACGATGACTATGAGGAACTCTTCTGTTTTCACCTATGCATGGTGCTGCAGTGTGAACACCAGATGTGCTACCCCTGTTCAAATCACTCTGCTTTTTCCCCTTATCAATTTTCATCAGCACAGTAAGACCCTTGAATGATGGCCAGCACCCGTAAATATTTATTTAAAATGTATTTCTACCTTTAGATATTATGATTAAATATAAAAAATCTATTTATAAATTAATAGCTTCTTAAACCAAACAAACAAACAAGCAAAATCCTCTGGGGTAGAAAGGGTTTCCATTTGATTACACTTTCTGTCTTGTGTATTTTCAACAAAATCTATTTTTATCATACTTAACACATTCTCATGGAAATGAATTCCAGATATCAGTGTTTTATTGTGGAAAAGCAAGTCCTCTTGTAGTATTTGAAATGAGTCTTGAAATGGCTTGTCTTCCCGAGTCCTTTGTCTAAACAAGTTCCACATTAAAGGTGCTCTGCCTTTCTGTGTGTCCCTCATGTATTTTTGAAATACTTGTCAGTGGCACCCTTTTTACCTTCTAGAGATACAATTACCCCTGGACTTCCAGCTTAATGCCTGTAAAATGCCTCTTCCAAGAGGTGACTAAGAGTTTAAGAACATAAAAAGCTGGGAAAGTATCATCAGCAAAACAATTTGACCAGAGATGTGAGGGCCCCCTGATGTTCATATTACTGATTCAGACTGAGGGGAAGAAGGGGGAAGGGAAGTTTCTAATTTTTGGATAAACTGTTTGGTTTATGACTGCAATTCCCCTGGTAGATACTACCTGACTCTTGCACAAGTTTAATGATCCATGTCAAGCCAAGGACATGAACTGGTCTGCAGAGAAATCCAGTCCTGCCTTCTCTGATTCCTGTTCTCTACTTGGCCCTGCCTTTTATGCCTTCCTTTGCTGCACAGTGAAAGTTCAAATAGGCTTACATGTATATAGCTTATTAATGGGGGCCTCAGCTGACAGTATAGATAGCCTTCAGAGCTGCCTTAAAGTGGGGAATGAAACAAGGAGGAGAAAAGAGGAAAAAATTAACCCTCTCCCCCAAGTCCAGGTGGAGAGTAAAATGATGAGCTACCCTAACAAGCCTTCTCTTCAGGGCATCCTCTGCAGGGCAGCAGGTGGTGGCAATGATTAAGTTGAAAATGATAAAAAAAAAAAAGTTTTATTCCTGTTTTCTTCTCAGAAAGAAGAGTACAATTATACTTCTCATTAAGACTTGCTCAGATCTCCCCATTGGTAGTTACTGTTTATGTCACTGCCGGTGCTGGTTGGAGCATGCCTGATTAGGTGCAGGTGTTGCACACTAATTGGCCATTAAGTTTTGGTGTGTATATTCTTGATAACATTTTCTGGATTTTAAAATTAGTGTAATTAATTTTCTTCTAAGCTGTGTTTGTTTTAATATGAAACTGCAAACTAAAACCCACAGGGTGAAGAGTGGATGGATCTACACACACAGGCAAGGATTAGTAGCTACAAGGTGAAATGTGAAGAGACAGAGGAAGAACAAAATTGTTTAAACATCACAAGAAAAAGGTTTTGAGTAGAAATTGGGCATTGGATTCTGGTGAGAATCCCAGAGTGCAAGGTGCACAAGAACACTTGGGGTGCCATGGTTATAGCAACGAGGCAGAAGCCTTGGGTAAAAGGCTACTGCATGGAGAGTGAAATTTGGGTACAGGAGGAAGGTCCTCAGCTTTGCAAGGCTTAGAGCTGACAAAGTTGTAACTTCCAGAATGTTTTCTCATTCCAAAAAGTACTGTGAAGAGATACAAACATGAGAAGAATGAGGGCTCTGAGTGACCATGGCATGATTTACCTGCTGGGCAGTGCGGAAATGTACGTGTCCTTCATTTTCCTAAAGGAAGTTATGTAAGAGAGAAGGGGATACTTAACAGTATAGACATTAGGGCCACTGTTTCTGAATTTAGTAAGCTGAGTGGAAATAGACATCATCTAAAAATTTCAACAGGTTACTGAAGAGCATTCAATAAGTAGGGTCTTAAAAGGATTGAATTATTTCTGTGTCTCTATTCACTATAACAATAGTCACTAAACTTCTACATTTGGCATTGCAATTAAATGTCTAAATTTATCTGGGATAATCCCAGGCATTTTGGAACAGAACCTGCATGGAAACAAAGGGCTGTTGCACAAAAAAAATCACAATCAAGCCTGTTAAACCAGGAGATGTTAGCTGAAACCTCTCATATTTTATGATACAAAAAATATGCTGAACAGAACATCCACCTCCTTTGCAGATCCTTGCATTTGGTGTAGTGGATTCTAGAACAACCCTAACCCTTTAGTGAGAGTAAATCTAAGCTTTTATAAAACTCATATCTGAATTTTTTCTCCCATTTTTCAAAATATGTATTTCGCGTATATTCCTCCAACTCTAACATTGATAGTTGAAACCCAAAACACCTATGGAAAATAATATTCTTTTCTTTATTGTTACTCATGTACTTACAAGTTAAAAGGAAGACTTTTTTCATAGGACTAAATTCAGTATGAGGCACAGAATACCCTTATAAGAATGGACATCTTGTAAAGTACAGTTTTTTAGCAATGACCCTTCTTCTACCTTCCTCTCATGCTTCCTTTTTTTGAGAACCAAGTTTAATCCTTTTTGACTGTTTTTTGTTTCTGTATTTTTTAGTCTTATTCCTCATCTTTTTCTCCTTCTACATCCTCTTCACAGAGGTATCTTTGTCTGTTGCAAGGGGGATTGTCAGAAATATAGTATAAATGTCCAGATCCAACCAGGAAGTTCAGCATAAGTCGCTTTTATTCTCTCTTTTCACTGTCCTACCTTGAAGGAAAGTTTCTTCAATGTGTGCTCAGAACTGAATATTGTCTTCATAGCCAAGAAAAACTTGTGTTGCACAGAACTGTGAGTTACAGGGCCCTGCTCTGTCACAAGTCCTCTTAGTGCTACAGTGTTCACTGTCACCTGCTGTTTGAGAATATAGCTGTATATCACAGCGACTTCTTCAAGGTGCTGGTTGATATTATGAGGAAAAATCTGAAACCTGAAAGTTGTGGAACACGATGAGATGTTCAGGAGAGCCTGGAAAAGCAGCATCCCTCTTCTAGTGAGGTTTCTTTCAGTGTGAGGCTCATTAAGGCTGCTGGTCAGGGAATTGGTGCTCGGCACTGCAAAGATCTGTCAGCCGGTTATGTCATCTCTGTTCTTCTCCAAAAGCATAAAGAATTCAGATGGCAAGAGGAGGGGCAGGCACTGATCTCTGCTCTGTGGTGACCAGGGACAGAAGGACCTGAGGGAGTGGCCTGGAGTCATGTCAGGGGAGGTTTAGGTTGGATATTAGGAAAGGTTCTCCCCCCAGAGGGTGGCTGGGCACTGAACAGACTCCCCAGGGAATGGGCACAGCACCAAACCTGACAGAGTTCCAGGAGTGTTTGGACAATGCTCTCAGGCACAGGGTGTGATTCTTGGGGTGTCTTGTGAAGCACCTGGAATTGGACTCAATGATCCTGATGAGGCCCTTCCAACCCAGCAAATTCTGTGATTCTGTGATTTGTGAACTCCTTAGGTCTGAATATACCATATCTAGGTGGTCTTGCCTTTATTTTTTTTTTCCTCCACCCAAATGGTATTCTGTGGCTTAAATTCATTTACTGAAACACATTTAGATATTAATCTAACACGTTTCTCAGCCGACCCACAGTGGATCCAAGCTTCTTTTCCCTTCCCTCTCACATTGCCTTGTCTGCTGTGGCATACTGTGAGCAAAGTGTTATCTCTCCAATTTGGTAGTGCCGTCCTCATTGTACCCTAGATGTCCATTGCAGGATCAGGGCCTGTATTAGTTTCTTTCTCAGTTTGTGCCTGTACACTTTTGCACAGCTTTGGGGAGCACTGTGGGGCCATTTGTGAAATGACAGTGCTTTCTGCTGGCGAGATCATTATAGGCAGAAGGCATTCCAATGTGCAAATTAGAGTACTGCTTATAGGGAATTTGTTCAGCTTAAAACAAAAGAGCTCTACAAAGGGAAGGCCTCACCGCACTTTCATCTGATTTGGAGCTACACAGCTAACTTCCATGCTGTGCAGAAATGCACAAGGAGGGTTAAGTCAGTTTTACAAGAGCATCAGTTGGGTGAAAATGCATTTGACCTTCACAGGGTTCTTGAGTCATTCTTCAGCTTGAGTGGCTGAGTGAAGAGTGTGTCATTCTGTCATATAAAAAAAAAAAAAGAGAGAGAGAGAAAAAAAAAATTTAAAAATCGATCCTGTCTACTCCTGAAAGCCTTAGATTTCATTGGTATCTAACTGACATAAATAATATTTGCTTGGGTTTATATTGCTATTTTTATTTAAATGTTCTTAGGTATGCCAGCTAGCAGCAAGGTCCATTTTTATAGCACAGTGAATCCCCACAGTTCTGGTAAATATAATCAGATAAGGGGAAGTTGAACTTAAACCTTCTGTTGCAGTCAATAAAAGTAAACTTCATAACCCAAGACTATATCTCTATTTATAATTGCTAATTATAGAAATCTATTCAAGGACACTCTAAAAACAGGATTATAAATCCATCTAATAAAAACTCCCAAAAACATAAGAACACAGAGACAGAAAAAGGAGACAGTCAGTGAGAACTAAGAAAGAAAAATAAGCAGAATACAAAGCAACATATTTTCTTGAGCTTTTTACAAAACCAAATGTTCTTCAAATACGTTCCCATTGTCCTTCAGTGTTTTATTATCTTTGTAGCAGGGATCTCGTATTTATGTAGAAGTTTGTTGACAAAATAGATCTAGGTGAAATTGTACAGACGATGATTTGAAGAACAAACTCCTGCAAGGAAAAACATATAGAAAAAAAATTACGTGTTCTCTGTTTTAAGGTTCAAATTCAAGAACCTATGTCTCTTAGCAGATTTTCTCTTGCTATGAGAGTTATGAAGTTATGAAGAGAGTGCAGATTTGGCCAAATTATAGACATTCAAAATAAGTTCCTAATCTGTCATGAGATAAAATCCCTGAGAGGGCAGTTCAGGTGAGAAACTGAAAATCTGTGTAATGAGTCACCCTATGGATTAAATTCTGGATACTTTGGATAGATACTTTAAATCAGTCAAATAATAACTCCCACTTCCTTCTTAAGTTCCTGCTTTATTTTACTTATTATCTCTGTAAACAAGTGGAAGGAAAAAAATTCATGTGTTCAGGCTGCATCAGCTCCAGGACTGGGCATCAGCTTTTCACAATGAAAAGGGCAATTCTTGTCTCTGTGTTTTCTGCCTTGTGATCTTTGCCCAACCAAAACCCAAAGGTGTATGTTTGCTAGGGATGTGGCTTCACAGCAGAGCACAGGATATCAACAATAGTGCACCAGCAGGACCAGGGCAGTGACCACCTCTCTGTGCTGGGCATTGGGTGAGGCTGCACCTTGGATCCTGGGTCATTGAGGGGCTGGAGCTTGTCCAGAGAAGGGAATGGAGCTGGGTAAGAGTCTGGAACACCAGGAGAGGCTGAGGGAGCTGGGAAGGGGCTCAGCCTGGAGAAAAGGAGGCTCAGGGGGGACCTTGTGGCTCTGCACAACTCCTGACAGGAGGGGACAGCCGGGGGGGTCGGGCTCTGCTCCAGGGAACAGGGACAGGAGGAGAGGGAACGGCCTCAGGCTGGGCATGGGGAGGTTTAGGTTTGAGAACAGAAGAGATTTATCCACTTTAAGGGCTGACAAGGCATAACAGTCTGCCAAGGGCAGTGTTGGTGTCCCCATCACTGGAGGAACTTGAAAGACATGTAGATGTGGCACTTGGGGACATGGTTTAGTGGTGGGCTTACAGTGCTGGATTAATGGCTAGACTTGATCTTAGAGGTCTTTTCTAATCTGCAAAATTCAGTGATTCTTAATCTAGATAACTGCATGCTAAAGATGGAAAGAAATGTAACTGATCACTAACAAAGGCCTTCTAAAGAAGCAGGGGTGTGAACAGTCCTCTTTATAGGCATTTAAAAATAGGTTCATCTTTTGTCAAGAAGAAGAAATTCAGTTGGAAATAATTCAAATGGTCAAAGTGTGACAAAAAAAAAAATTTGTCCCTATGGCACAAGTCGGTATGTACAGACCATTATCCCTTTTTATTCTTAGAATCACAGAGTTTGGGTTGGAAGGGATGTTTAGAGACCAACTAATTCCAAAACCTGTGGTGTGGACAGGGAATTCTGCTCTCCATGGCTTGACCATGCTTCCCTTCACAGCCCTGCTCAGCTCCAAGAGGACCCTGAGAGGTGATGGGATAACAGCTGGAGGTGCAATGGCCACAATCTTCATCACTGGTTGATAAGACAAGACTTGTTGATATGGGTGAGTGATGTGACCCATCTGGGTTTAGGGTGTGCTTCGGGTCAGATTTCCAATGGTTTACAGGTTTTTTCTAAATGTGTGCAGGGTGTCTTGTCTTCTCTGACAGCTGTGATGAAGAGCTGTAAACTGAGAGAGCTTCCTGTTTACACCGCTGCTGTGCAGTCAACACTTTTATATAAAAGTGTCCTTTTATACCAGCCCTCAGTATAAGTAATGTCTCTAAAAGAACTGAAAGCCACAACATATTATGTACCCTCTGTAATTACTCAGTACTATTTTGACATCAAAGGAACCAATGCACAATATTTGTGGTCTTCCTTTCTAAATTCATACCTTAATGATTTTTAGGGCAGTCAGACTGAAACACCATAATATTTTTTTTTAAAAATATATTCCCACTCTATTGACTAAAAGAAGAGGAAAGAATTCAGATAATGGAAGAACAAAGAGAATAGCTACATAAAATCAGAATCACTCATACTGTGCTTAAGATCACTGTTAAAATGTTGCTTTTTTCTCTTTTTAATGAATATGAGGTTTTGAGAACAATTTTCAGAAAGGAGAAATGAAGAAAGCAAGTAAAGTATATTTAAGACCTCCTTGAAGACATCCAGAGTTAATAATGATATACACTGCAGAAAGAGCAACTGTGAGATGGGTGCAAAATGCCACATACCCAGCTAATTAAAAATGAGGTTATTAGTTTTTAGTTACACTGCAGTTAGAGATAATGCTACAAGGAGCCTGAGTGAAAGCACATTTTATATTGTAGTAGGAATTGCATTTTATGTGGCATTTTATTTTATTTTAAGGGGTGCTTCTGTTTAGAGAGATGAAGATTTCAATTATGAGTTAAAATGGACTCACTGTGTTTTTTCTATATCTTTAGGGAGAGGGGAAGGGGATAAGAAAGGGTACAAACTTTCTTCCAAACTTGGCATTGCACCAGAAACAGCAGTAAAAATTTGTGTCTCACCATAAAAGACAGCTGCCTAGATTTCCAAGATATGTGGGAATGCCTGACATCTATGGATTTTGTTTTCCAGGATGATCAATAGAAATTATTCACTTGTTTTGAAAGTGTAGCTCCAAATATCATTCTCAGTGTGATTCTAACTCTTTACCAGTAGATTTATTGCTGGATTTCAAAGCAACTCAGGTCCTACACACAGAGAAATAAAACCAAACTAAAACAAAACAAAACAAACAAACAAACAAAACAAAAAAAAAAGAGCTTGTCTCTTTAAAAGCATTTAAAAAGTTAGTGTTTTTAGAAATACATACATTCTTGTATGTATGAAATACATTCTTGTTTAAAGACATACTTAATATTTAAAGAGATGCTGATATATTTGAACAGGTTCCTGTAAATTGATCTATGAGTGCCTACATCTAAAGCTCATTGCAGAGTGAGGTTTTGGGACTGTGTCTAAGAATCACAAGTGGAATTGTGCAGCCACTCAGGTGGAATCATAGAATCATGGGACATTTGGAATTGGAAGGGCCTCTAAAAGCCATCAAGTCCAACCCCCCTGCAATGAGAAGGGATACCTTTAACTCGATCATGTTGAAGTCTTTGTTTCTGAAGTTACTCTAAGCATTCTATTTTGTACACTAGTTATTGTGTATTGACTGTAATATGATAAGATGACATAAGTAATTTTTAATGTATTTTGAAACATCTTCAGTTGAAACAGTATCCACTAGCTGAAGGAAGCAACAAAAATATTTGAAAAATTTAACCAAAAAAAAAAAAAAAAAAAAGGATCTTACCTCCTAAAATAAAATTATTTAACAGGAAAAAAAAAATGATTTGCAATTTCTTTCTCCCCATTTATTTATCTATTTATTCATCTACATCTGGGTTGAACTACTATAATATGGCATTTTCTCTGCTCCTACAAGTTCAAAATTAAAATGTACTCTAATGTAAAGAATAAGCTAGTTAATCCAATTTTTTTTTCTTCGATATATGAAAGCAAAGGTAAAGCAGCTTTGCCTTGCATAAAATCAGGTCAAGAGAATTTAATACATATTTTAGCTACATACAAAGAGACACAAATGCACAGTTGCCTTTGACTTATGTTTTTTAGCTATATAGTCTTTTCTGTCCAAATCTAAAGTTCTGCTTACAGAGAAACATGTAAGAGATACATTAAGGATAATTTTCCTCTCACCTGGAACTGTCAGCCAAGAAACTGAATAAAGACTTTAGGCTAATCTAAGGATAAAGCCAGAGAGATATTCCTCAGTGTGTAACACAATAAGACCTGCTTCTTCTTTTGGTTTTTGACCAAATTAAGAACAGCACAGTCCAAAGGATTTAATGATGTACTTGCACTTCTAAGCTAATCAGTGCCAGAAAGTATTCCTGTGCTCTGGAATACAATTGCCTATAAAGTTAAATTGTTAAACTTGTCCCTAGCACAGTTTTGGCATCTGGTAGCCAGAATTCCCCCAGACATTTTCTGGGAACAGTTCAGGAGACAACATGGATGACTCTCAACAGGCATTTTGGATGTGGCCACCCAGAAGAACTTCTCATTAAGGAGCTGGACTGATCTATGCCAGCTGGCATCTGCAGCCAAACCCAGTTCTGAGCACATATAATTTACTAGTAGAGATGTGGTTTTGTTTTCACATTTTATGTTACATAACATCACAGAGCACAATATTGAGTTGTAGAAGTCTGGAATGGTTGTGGAAGAATTGAATGGACCTTAAAGTTCACCTTGTTCCTCCACCCTACCATAGGCAGGAACAACTTCCCTAGGCCAGGTTGCTCAGATCTCCATCCAGCCTGTCGTGAACATTTATTTCATTTATTTCATTTATTTAGGCCAGGCACTTTTTTGGACAACCTGCTGCAATGTTTCTCAATCCTCCAAGTAAATTTCTCCCATATATCTTAATCTAAACCTCCCCTTTTTCACTTTGAAATCTTGTTCAATCACCCCATTATCCATTCAGGATTTCTGATGGTTTTGCCTGACTTTCTCTCTGTTGGGACACATCACTGTGGAGCTCGTAGGAGGCAGTCCTTAATTTTTAACCAACTTTCTTGGGCCTCTTGTGCCTCCAGGGCCATTTCCCACTGCATTCTACCAAGCAGTTCCCTGAAGAAACCAAAGTCTCGTTTCCCGAAGCCCAGGGCAGGAAATGTGTCCTTGTTGCTTCACATTCCCCACCACCCTCTGCTTGGTATTAAGCACAAGATCCAGCACAGTAACCCTCCTCATTATTGTTTCTCTATCACTTTCAGAAGGAAGTTGTCATCAGTACCTTCCAGGAAATTCCTGAGTTGCCGCTGTTCTGTTGTTTTGTCCCTCCAATCAACATCAAGGGGGTTGAAGTGAATACTATATAAAAAAGTATATTGAAATGTGAATGAAGTCCTGAATTAAACCAAGAAAATTTCCTCCAGAATCTGCTTGTTAACAGATTTAAGGAGGGAAACATTGCCTACTTGTGACCATTTTGGCTTGGGAAGTATTTCAAAATTGAGAACTTAACTGTGAATTAAAACATGCAGCTCCATCCCAGTTCTAATTAGTAGAGACTCGGCAAGTTTAAGAAAAAAATTTGCAGCATCTGTCAGTTGTTCAGCACACAACACACTCACATGCACATACACACTTAATTCAATGAAAATGAACAATGCCTAATGCTTTGAAAAGGTCACTCAGTCTTTCTGGTGCAGACACTTTGCTCCCATTGTGACCAGTTTCACAAAGAGCACTCTTTCTAACCTCAGCTGTTTAAAAAGCCAACCTTTATGCTTTAGATTCCCCTCATCTCTATTGACGTATTCTCTGGTGCTGAGGGCTTTGCTCCTGAGGAAAACATCTCACTCTCCCTCCCACCCACCATGATAATCTTGACACAAACATCAGAACCTTCCGCTACAGTTTAACATTTCAAATGGGAATGTCTAAGCNAAAAAAAAAAAAAAAAGGTGGGGGCTGTGAGGGAGGAGTGGAGAACATCCTTGTGCCTCTAAGCAGAGACAAGCAAACAGAAAACTTTACCAGCCCTGAGGCCCAGGGCAGAGAATCCAGCTTCTTCCAGGCATCAGTCCCCTGTGCAAGATGGGTTGGAGCACAAACTGAGTTTGCATGCTCCTGGGTAACCACACCACAGCCTAGCAATCATGTCAAAGTACAAGAAGCCCAGACACTGATAAAAGACCCAGCAGTTTATATTCTGTGTGACTGTCAGGATGACAATGAGAAGATGAAACAAGTCTTGCTGCGGTGGTAGGAGCAGTCTGAGTGTGCAGACAGCTTGAGGCACAGCCAGGATATAGTCCATATCTTTTCATTCCAACCTGGGTGGTGACTGAGACCATCTGAATTGTAAAAGTGGTTTTCTTTTACCTTGCAGGGACTTGGGAGGAGATGCAAAGTGGTCAGGACCTAACGCTTTAATACCACATCTCAGATATTTTATTGCAAATAAGGTGTGCTTTCTACCTGTTGATTAATCCATGGCAAGGGATCAAGCCAACTGCTTGTGCTGAGGAGAAATAACACCTCTTGGGTTTAGCCAAATGAAAAGGAAAAGTTAGTCCAAGACTGTGCTGTACATTTTTTTGGGAAAACATGGTCTGCATTTATCTGACCAATAGAGATATCTGTATGGAAATCCGTATTAGTCCCCAATTCTCCCTTTCAAGTCAACAAAGAAAGCAAAAGTTTTAGTGTGCATCTGTCAACAGCTGCCCAAAAAAAGTGATTTCCATGTTTCCTTTTCTTGTCTTTTGACTCTGAGAGGAGTTGCAGCTGAGTGCAGATTTTCCCTTTGCTAGACCTTGCCAGCCTAGTATGGTGAGATGAGTCTCATCCCTCTGATCCTGGAGGTTGTTTCATAAGTTACTCTGGGGTATACAATCAACTGATCATCACACACAACAGTTGTAAGTTTTAAATCAGAACAAGTCTTCCTGAAAAGTGCTGAAAAAACCCCACATATTCTGTCCCACAATTCATTACAAGTAAAGGAATAAGGAGCTGGCTGAATGCACACTTAGTACTTCTTTAGAGATCTTTGCCTTTTGCTATATTAAGACAACAGGATCTCTCAAGATTTATTCTGCAGAAAGGGGATTCCTTTTAGTGAGTCTTTTAATGAACCTCTCATCATGGAGATGGGTTATTTCAGCACAAGATCTTGTTCCTAAAAACTGCTCAGAAAGTACTCCACAAAAGCAGTTTTCCTCATTAAAAATAACTTTTATTTTACTTCACAAAAAAGATGTGTAGTGAAAAATTTTACATCGTTATTGTTGTAAAGTTTTATTTTAATTAATGTTTTCTTTGAAATTGTGCACTTCTTTTTATCAAGTTCATTTTTTACGACACAGCTTTTGCCTTATCTATTTAATGAAGTTAACCATATAACAAGAAAATGTGACTTCTTGTGATGAAAATGATTTAATCGAGAAATTATTTTGTTACAAATATCTATTGAAAAGGCCACAAGTATAAACACACAAAAACATCCAATATCAAGCCTGAAAAAATGGATACAACTTCAAAACATACTTTCCTTTCTTCCTAAGATGATTTTTTTTTCACAACCTTCTTTGTCTTTTTGTTTTACTTTCACAATGAAATGAGGGAGAATGAATTACAAAATAAATTAAGAAAGCTGTTTTACACAGGAAATCTTGTAAACCTTACCTATTTAGTTTTCTTCACTGCATTGGTTTAATACAAACATGAACTTTAAAGAAGCTTCTGAAGGCTTCTGTAGGGAATAATATCACCAGCAGGATATGCAGTTTTCTTTGTTAGGTAGGAGGAAAAGCTAGTCCTTCAGAGGTCTTATCCTAACACATTGCAGTGTAAACTACCTGAGAAATGTAATAAAAGCACTTGTTCCCTCTTTTTGCATCTGCAAATTCTTGCAAAGTCTTGTCAGCACTGGTGATGATGCAGTTTCCAAAGTGAAAACAACATGCACATAGTTGTCCAAAAAAGATTTGGACCACACTCACCCATTCCAGTGTCATATATTTCTCTCCATGATTTCTTTCTGGGAAGCACATATTATAGGCACAAAAAAAAAAAAGCAAGTATCTTTTCCAGTCTGACTGTTTATGTCGAGATTTAGTGAAGTTTCATCCCCTCCTTTTCCTAAGTACTGTCTTTCAGCAGTGTGAAGTGTTGGGAGTGCAGAGTTTCTGCCTGAGATCAGTGAAGGAGCAGGGAACATCTCCCACCTTTGTGGAGTTATCACAGCCACGACGTCCTTTGAAACCAACTTGTTCATTGCAAGTCTCCTGTTCAAGCACTGACTCATCCCAAACCTGCTTAGCTGATGAAATCTGACAGCATCACAGCTTGAGTTGGTCCAACCTATTTAGCTTATGGGATCTGACAGGATCACAGCTGGAAGTGCCCCAGGAGATCTGATGGGATCACAGCTTGAGGCTTAGCTAGAGAAACAGCATATATATATTGATCCAAAGTTTGTATAAATCTTAAAGCACATCCTAAAATGAAATCTTCTTCTCAGCTCTAAGGAAAAAAATACCAAATATTACCTTTAATAACAATCTATATATTATTCTTTCTTATTTTTTTAATTTCCTTTCTTACTGTCTATATGCACTTCGTAAGACATAAAAATCAACCTACAAACAGATTAAAAAATTCTCATGAGGATTACTATCCAAGCCACCAAACCTAAGGGCATGAAGGTGCTTGAAGTTTACTGGCAGTCTAGCCAGATGTCAGAATTTCTTTATCTTCTAGTAGATCCATTTGTAGGGTGTGAGATCAAACCATCCTTTGCCAGAACATCAGATAAATTTCACCTCAGCTCAATCCTGGTAAGAGTATCAAAACTGACTGCCCCTTTTTTGTCATAACAGTGATTCTCTGTTTTTTAATTAGTATAATTGTATGTGTGCGGCCTCTCCTCGCCGCCCCGAGGCAGGAATCCGGCTGGCTCGCCCCTTTGTGGCGGTGGAGCCACACCAGAGGCCACCCCAAAACCTCCCCTGAGGCTGCGGTGTGGGTCAGGGCAGCTGGGTGGGTTCAGCTGCAGAGAAAAAACACCAGAGTCCCGAGATAAAGAGAGCCAGGAGCCGGGCACTCCGTCAAGGTATTCCAAAGAGCTTTAATCTCCTTGAAGGGACAAGACCAAGTGGCCACACCCAAGGCTCAGCAAGAGTTTATCAAACCTCTGACTCAGGGAGGTGGGTACAGCAGCCATGGGTAGTTACAACAGGGATGAGGATATGTTTCACTGAACCAACAGGGAAAACATAGGGGTGGGAGAAAACCCACACAACAAACCATACACGGGGGACAAGGTGACTGACACAGAAACCTCGAGAACAAGCTGGGCAGGGAAAACTTAATTGACATGAAGGGGGGCAGGACAACTGGGAATGACTTAGCAGAACCAG
Organism: Peucedramus taeniatus; assembly: GCA_013400575.1. Classification (NCBI taxonomy): domain Eukaryota; kingdom Metazoa; phylum Chordata; class Aves; order Passeriformes; family Fringillidae; genus Peucedramus; species Peucedramus taeniatus. The sequence continues at coordinate 2,002 of WBNO01007556.1, read as the reverse complement.
AGGGAAAGGCGGGGTGAGCAGGTTGATGGACCCTCCCTCCTGAGGGGAGGGAAAACCTGGACAAAACCCACTATAAGGGGAAGGGACAGGGGTAACATGGGGCAAACCATAATTTTTGCAACCCTCCCAAAATACAACCGCAAGAGAGACAAAATCAAACAAAACACACACCACTACATATGTGTATAATGTTTTATTAGATGCCTAAAAAGCACAATGAAATATAACCAATATATTTGTCTTTCTTTCTTATGCCTTCCTTAGGCCAACTTTGTGGTCATAACTCTGGTTTGCTTCTCAGAACATGATCGTGAGGGTCTGAATGGTGAGTTTTTGAATGTGAATATCACATAACTCCACATTTATATTTTGAAGTCAATAAACACAGCTTTTTCCCTTTTATGTTTTCTGATATTAGAAAACAAGTTGACAAGAGATTTCAGTATTCAGATGTTAGTGTGTAGCTAGGAATCTAGGAGGTTTCAAATGGAAAGAAAAAAACATTAAAAAATAAATTAACAGGTAAAACAAAAATCAAAAATTAACAAAATACTAAGAAGACAAAACTCTTAGTATAACTAAATATAAGATAAAGTAATTTTAAAATTGAGAGATAATTGTAGTAAGGACACTTCCTTAAATAATGACTAATGGGTAGACTGGATGTAGTAAAACTGTAGACATTCACTCTGATGACTTTGGCTTCCTCTTCCTCACTGCATGACTTTATTTTATTGCAAGCCTGCCTAAAATCCTTTATCAAAGACCGGATCTGTTGCGCGATAAACCATTTAAAATGTACAAGCAGCATGTACCTAGCTCAGAGACAAATCATCTCCTTTGCTCTCTATTTCAGCTAAATGAACTCAGAAAGATCCTTTATAATCAAGGCATCAGATGAATTTTCTTGATTTTATTAAACCTTCAGAATATGTTGCTTCATTAGTTGATAACAGCAATCCACAATGCTTACTTGAAGGATTCAAATTACAAGTGAAATACTTTTGGACACCTGAGTCACATGGAAAACACGACATGGAGAAATGCTGAGTAGCTCTTTGACAGCAACCTAGGAAACATCTTCAGATTGGCTTGCTTTCCACTGTAGACTAAAATACCTCCTCAGCACTTGAAACTCAGCTAAAGTTCATGGAAATCAGGTCATAAAGACTTTCCTTGTCCATCTATCCAAAGCAGTGTTCTTCAACATTTTCAGGTTACTGACCCGCCTTATCAAGTAAAAATTTTCTCTGACCCTCCTACATTAACTATGAAAATAGGCGTACATAATGTATTTATGATAACAATGATATGCCTGTATAATTTAGTTGTGTGCATGTTTCAAGAGGTCGACAGAGAACGCTTGACCTTGAAGAGGAAGGGTGACTGTGGGAGAGTTTCATTTTCTTTGTTGATGCAACAATTTTAACTGCTACAAGCTGACATTGCTTGTCTTTGATGACCATTGTGTCACAGTCCAGAACATGTGAAGTTAATCTAAGGTGGTCAGTAAATATTCCTATGTAAGTTTACTGAGTAATGGCTTTCCTGTCCAAAAATACATTTGAAAAGTATGAAGGAGAAAAAAAGGCTTTTTCAAATTTGTCAAATGGACAAATTTTTTCTTCCTGTCTTCTTTCTTTATCCATAAATTGGTATGTTTCATTCAAGAAAGAATTTTTAATATACAGAAATGTTCATTGCAAAATTATCAAAATGTTTTTCCCCCTACCTTAGGAAGAGTTTTTTGAAATAAGTAATACAAATAATGAACTTGATAAAACACAACTACAAACTTTTTGGCCTAGAAAGTTTCTAACTCATGCACGGTTGCGTCTTTCTCCTGACATGTGTGTGGTATTTGGAATATAATTGCATTTGAATGTTGCATGAAGTTCATCAAAATTGTATCATAATTCCTTCTTTCTACAGCTTTTCCATATTCCACAGTTCACTCTATTTGGGGAGACACAAGCAGTCTGCAGATTTCCTTTTCATAAAC
>WBNO01007555.1:23521-62837 GCA_013400575.1 Peucedramus taeniatus | reverse complement strand
GGGGGGGTGGAATGGCAGAAACGCTAGAGGGTAACTCGCATGAAAGGATTCAGCACATTCATACTGATACCCTCCAGAATGACCCTCCTCTTCCAACCCTGGAAGAGTGACAATATAGGGTATTCCACGCTCATATGCTTGCATATTTCTAAACTGTTCATTTGGTATACAGTGTTGGAAAAAGGGTTGGAACACTGTAAAAACTGTACAGTGTATTTTAAAATTCCTTGTGGGTGCATTTTTAGGGCTGTCTATGGAGATTTTTTGCTTGGTTTTTAAGCTACAAAACTTGTTGCCACCAGTTGCCAAGTATTCTATAGAACGAGAAGACACATTTTCACAAGAAAATAGTGGTTTGGCTTTTCTGTTTTGTGGTTGTGGTTTTTTTGTTGTTGTTTTGTTTTGTTTTGTTTTGTTTTGCTTTGCTTTGTTTTGTTTTGTTTTGTTTTGCTTTGTTTTGTTTTGTTTTGTTTTGCTTTGCTTTGCTTTGTTTCGTTTTTGCATCGTGGCTTTTTCATTTTGCAAGCCTTGTATTACTCACCAGCACCTTAGAGATGGATGGAGAGGTGAAAAATTTGTTGATGAAACATCTACTATTAGGGTTTAGAATATCCAAAGAAGTGGTAAACCTATTAATATAATAGTTTCTTGGGCGTATTTTACTATGTATTAAATATTTTCCATTAAAAGAGACAATTTTTGCTGAAAGCTGATTTGTTTTCTAGACCATACTTAATGTTTGCATTCTAATTGCAGCATGTTTAGTGATTTTAATCTGTAGTGTTCTTTGCTTCAGAGCGCTCCAAAAACATTGTCTTTTCCTGCATCTTACATGACGTTTGGATACGCTTTGTCTTCTGTAACACATATGGGTCTCTCTTTCAAGTCCCCATAAGCTAACTTCCTAGATGAGCTGATTATTAGAAGCTGAGTATTCCTTTTTGTTACTCCTGCATTGTGCAGAGGCCTTAATAGTGGGCTTTTTTTGTCAGAACATGGAGGTAGTTTATATCTGTCTGTGCTCTTCTCCTTTAAATAATAAAAGGTAATAATTTCTGAAGAGATGATTCAGTGTGGATTAGTTACAGATTGATACTTTAGATGTGTCCTGTAGCCTTCCATTATTTTAATTGAAACAGCCCTGAGAATTTGCAAGGTTATTCATTACTGGCTGGTCCAGATCATAAACATGAGGGTACATGAGTGGCATCCTACAGCCAGCTTTCTCTGTTCTTCTGGTGAATTCATTTGGAGTAACTCAGAAACTGGTGGAACCAGCTGGATTTCATGGTCATGTTATCAGTAGCTGCCTGATCCCTGGATGCTGCCTGCCTGGAGATGCTGTGTGCACTGTGTCTGTAGAATGAGGAGAAGGCGCACACAAAGGCATTACTATTAGCTGTTCAAGTTTTGTTCCTGGCTGAAGTAAGAGGAAAGAATGTGCTTGAAGAGCCAAGTTGTTGCCTTAGGATCGGGCCAAGTAGGTCTAACTGCTTGTGCTCAGTCATTCCAGTGCACTGTCAGCAATGATACATGTGTGAACGCTTTCATCAGCTCTGAGGTAAACCCAATTATTCTGCTGTTGAATTCCACTAACAGTTTAACTTTGTGGATACAGTGTGCTTTTGCTGCCTTCTCTAAATTGCACCACTGCATTATACATTGAAACTATCCAAGTTTTCCCTCTGAAGGTATGTGTCTGTGTTATCTTGAGAGGCAAAGTGAGTGCTGAGAGCTTTTGTAAATAGAAGAATCCTATAAGGAGAAAACAGTTAGCTATTTTTATGATACCAGAATATAAAAAGAATAGTATCATTGACCTGGAGCTTCATCTATGTGGTCTATCAAGTGCATTTTTAAACTGTTTTAAAAATGTTTTTAAAAATGCCTGTTTGTCTGATTAAAAAGCCATTTTCTCTGTTTATTCAGTGGTCATCTGACTATTACAAATACTATTTTTACTACAAATACTGTTTTAACTCATATCAGCATGAAAACAGCTCAGACTGAGTGAACTGCGCTTTGTTTAATCCTTGTCAACAAAATCAGTTATTAAACATAAAGCTGGTTATTTACACAAGCTCACTGAAGGCTAAGATAGTTATGCAGAAGCAGGGTGCAGTCTAGTTCACTCCCAAGTCTCAGTTTCCTTGGCTAAGCAGCAAGGGAGATAGTTTTCTGTGAACTGAATGTATGTTTTTCAGTCATTCATGCCTGCTGTTCCTGATTTTAAAACTCTGCTTTCATGACCTGTTCTTCCTTCTACTGAAAGCCTTGGGAATTTAGATCTTGACCTCACTGGAAAACAGGGCTGTATCCAAGTTATTTTTGTTCAAAGAATAAGAAGTTTAATGGTTTATGCAAAATACTGTATTCTGTAGCTTACTTAGTCATAAGTGACTAATTAACATCTTGCAGAAGTGATAGCCATGTTAAATTTTTATTACTTGGAACAAGATTAGAATTAAAAACTGGGAGGAGCAGAACAGATTCTCAGATCAGGATTTCGCTGTAAAACATTTCCACTCTTTGCCAGTGTGTACTTTTGGGAACTGCTTATGTAAAATATTTTGATGGGGAGAGGAAAATGTTCAGTTATTATTCCAGTGAAATAGTTTTTTCCTTCCTTTTGTCTGAAGGGGTAAATCTGAATTTAGTGTGAATTAATCTCTGCAGATGTATTTTGGGGAAATTGGACAGTGGCCAATCCAGCATTGCTTTGAGTTGGTGCCTCAAGAGAGGGAGGACAATCAAAATGCAAAAAACCTTTTCACTTCCATTTTCATTTGACTCTTGTCACCCACCGAAATACATCAGAGTTGCAAATATGGACCACGTAGGTTACCTGGGGCAGACATTTCTTGGGATGCAGTGGACCCAGCTGAGCTAAGCACCTCTGACAGGAATGCAATGTATCACTCCTGTGAGCCTAAGAATATGATATTCTTTGGAGAATGTTATGTTAGTTAGCTTTGCGAACTTTTCCAATAGCACAGTTTTTGCGTTGTTTTGTACAGTGTTGCTGACTGTGGCAGCAGTGCACTCTGACAAGTTTCATGCTCTTTACAAGGGAGGCACAGGCTCCATCTGACTGTCTGTTGAACAGATTAGGAAGTTTTGTGAGGAGTACTGTCATCCTCTCTTCCTCCTACCATGCAGGTTCTGTGGAATGGCACTGTAAGGCCAACAGGAGACAAAGCGATCTTGAAACTGCTTAATGGAAACTTTGACAATTAAAATAAAATACATTAAAGTACAGAACAATCTAAGTGTGAAGTGAACTACTGGACACCTTTATTGCAATGGCACTTCCTATGCTTACACCTCATATACATGTTATAGGATATATAGAGATGACAAGAACAAATTTTATTGGTTCATCATTGCATTAGCAATCAGTTTTCTAACACAAAGTGGAGATCTCTCAATACTCCTTGTGTTGTGAAATAATGCTAAAGAGGGGAGGAACTCCAGTGTCTTTTCTGAGTTTGCCTGAGAATGAACTCCTCTGTTTTTGTTCCCAGGAATTCTGCAGCAGTGGGTCACGGCTGTTTCTGCTACGCTGTAATGCGTTCAATTCCAGTTGCCATCTACGTTGTTTTGGTAACAGCTCTGCGCTACCACCTGTTCATATGGAGCGTCTTCTCACCAAAGCTCCTGTACGAGGGAGTGCATGTGTTCATCACGGCTGCTGTCTGCCTGTTCTTCACAGCAATGGATCAGAACCACTCTTACAAAGTGCAGGACTGAAAATAGGTGTCTGGTATGTGGTTCTGCATTGCCATGTCCAGTGTGACACTGGAATGGAAGAAGGAAATACCAGCTTTAAATTGTTGTGGAGATTTTGAAGAGTAAATTGTTATACGAGTTGTTTATTTTAGTTAAGATCAGTCTTGTGTTAAAATTGAGTTTGGTTTAAAAATGTTGAATTGAAATAAACTGTTTTTTCATGGATACCTTTTGTTCTATAGCTCTCATTATTAGCACTTTCCAAATAACAGAATGATGATATTACATGTTTTGAATTAAAAAATATACATCTTGATATAAATACAGACCAGTGCCTCGTGGGCACAGAAAAAATCTTGTGTGCATACAATTTTTTTACTTTCTTTGACTACAAAATCCTAAAAATGTGCAGGATTTCTAGGTGCTGTTCACAAGATCCTCAATCCATTACCTGCAGGGGATTTTTGTGTTTGTTTTGTTTCTAGTGGATGCATTGAAATTTTTATTGTACAAACATCTCAGGTAAGAGATTTTGTTTGTTTTGCATAGGCAGCAAGTGTTTCTGTTTAAAAGCAGCATTTTTGTTTGTAAGATGAATGCCATCATTATTTGTAATGGATTTTGATCTGCACTTTAGACACTGAATAAGAAATCCTTATTATCTAACAAAGTAATGAATCTTTTATGGAGTCCATTCATGGCTAAAATGTTGTTTCTTCTTATCAAAGTATAAATGATAAATCAGGTTGGTGCAGCTATGCTGAACATTTGATCATGTTTTCCACACATGGGTAGAGAGTTGTGAGCAGTGAACAGGAAAACAGATTAATGGATTAAGTTACCAGCAGAATAAATTGTGTAAAAGGTGTGTTTGTACTTTGCATCACCACTCCCCTAGTGACCTGTCTAGCCATCTCACTTGAATGTGCTGAAATTAATTTCTAACAGTGTTGTTTTCCTTGCTTCTGTCGAGAAGATACACGTTAACAACTATACTGGTATCAGTATTTGTGTGGAGTCTTTTTGCCTCTTAGTTTTGTCCATCTTAGTGTCTAATACGGGTTAGTCTAAATATATTCGAGGTATATCCGAAGAGAAGCATACAGAGACCTTTTAACTTTTGTTACAAATATGGAAAAATAAAGCTTTCCAGACTAATATAGCTGACAACACAGTTAAAATCACTGCAGTGCTTTTTGTCTCATGTTACAGATAATGCAGATCTCAAAATGTAGGCCTTTAGTTTTTTATACATTAATAATAGGCCATCTTGATTACTCATAACAAAATACTTTTTAAGCTACATAACAACTACAATTTTCAATACACTTGCAGTATATTGCTCTTTACTTGGATGAGAGAATACTGGATCTTAATGTCATCTACTGTGACCTGCTGGAAGACTGAAAATTAAATACTTTTAATAAATCACTTTTTACTACCATTTATGGTTATTTAAAACAGTTTGTATTTGTGAATGTATATCTACCATTTTCACAATTCTCAATATTTTTTTGTTTACCTGTTGGCTAGCAGCCATGTTGGCATTATCAACATATTCTCTGTTTACTCATGTCATTAATTCGTAAGTCCTCCCTATAACTCATACAGAGTATGTTTATAAGACTTTTGAGTCAGAGAGAAAGGGTGCTAATAAAGAGATGGAAGGGACAGAGCACAAGTTGCTTCTGGTATACAGAATCCTAAAACAACGTGGGATGACATTTACAAGGTATTTTATTCCTTCCTTCTGTTTTTCTTTTGTTTTTGTTTTTGTTTTTTTCTTCTAGTATATCTCTTTTATCAAATAGTGGAATCTAAACTATTGTGTGTGTTTTAAGATTGCATTTTTTCAGATTACTTAGTTAAATGATCAGTGTCCCCCTTCTCCTCTGAAGCTGAAAGATGTCCAGACTGGATCTAGGCGTGGCTTGGCAAGGCTGTTGCTTAGGTTTTCAAACCAGGAAAGGAAGGAAGAAGGAGAAGAGACTGCATCTCTCTCTCAGGTCAACTCATGAGTTTGCATGATATGTGAAAGAAACGTGATGCTTTCAACTTCAGAATTGACATTTCTACTCTTTTTTCACCCTTTCCCTGTGGGTGTAGGCAAATGAAATAATGCTTCATGAGCTTATAGGCTCCAGCAATGCAAATCTTAGGCAATGAAGGAATGAATTAATTCCTGCTGCAGGCAACCAGGCTTTAACTGGGGGATTATGTTATAGTAATTTTATTTTAAATCAACATAAAGCAAATGCCTGAACACAAACTCTTATCTTACTAGTTAGTTGTTTCACCTCACTTCTTGTCATGTTCAGTGTGTTTCAAACCCTCAGACAAGGAGACAAGTGATGTGGAAAGCAGGAATGCTAGTGGGGATGTTTTTTGTCATTCTGAGCATACCAGTTTCTTCTTACTAGTCACCTGTAGTCCCTGCTCCAGTGTGGGATCAGCGTAGACTTCCTCAGTAGTGCCCTGTGCACAGGCACAGACTCCTCCTTAAATACCTTCTGGGCAGGGATGTTTTCTTTGTTTGGATAAAGTTTTGCTATGTTAAACATTTACACTCAGCACCTTTGCTGCTGGTCAGATAGCCAGTTACTATAGGCTTTTGCTTGCTCTGCTAGATTTCACTAGATCACCACCAGTCAGCACAACTCAAAGCTTGTAACTGATGTGCAGTATGGTCCCACGGATTCACAGTGGTGAAGCTTGAGCTTCATTCTTTTAAATGGATTCAGGTTTAAGAAAAATATATTAAATCTATTCGAATTTCAGGTACTTCATATCTGTATTTCTGCTTGCTAGGAAAAGAAGCCTCCACTTTCCTTGCCTCTACATAAGCCAGCACAAAATCCACAGTGTGAACCCCAGCCTTTCCAGCAGGCTGGGCATGTGTGGTAGGCCACTGTTCCTCCATGGTTCTCTCTGTAAGGGTCAGGGCAGTTTCTGGAATCCCTCATGTCAGGCATTTGTAAACTGAACCAGATTTAGTTCCACAATTGTACAATTGCAGGAGGAGGGCCACAGCTGTAAGTTACCATGAAGAGCTTCCTTTGAAAAACCAAGGTTTTCCTGAGTGCTTCACCAGCAGAAGGAGTGGAAAGGAGCTGTGATTCCACTGGTCAGTGGGACAGGGAAGGAGCTGGCTGATGTCATTATAGGCCTCCCACTCTCCTAACTATGAAAGACTGTGACCAGGGGATGTTTGTGAGGCTGGCATTGCACCATCTAACAGAAGTATGCAAAGTCTGGGAAATAGCCTCTCTTCAGTCCACAGATAATTCAGAGGGAGACTCTTTGCCAAGAGCTAGATGGAGAGAAAATGCCTGAGAACGAGTTTGCAGGCCAATTTGTGCCTGGCCCATTGGTACTTGATATCTTCTCTTAAGAGATGATAGACTCTGTGGAGAAGGGAAGAGCACTGGATGTTGGACAACTTGAGCAAGACCTTCTGTAGGGTGTACTTGGCAGCCGCACGTTGAGCTAATAGATGAGTGGGCTTGAAGGGTGGACTGGATCTCTGGGCTCTGACTTCAGTGGTCTGAGTCACCCCATCTCAGCCTTGGTTGGCAGAGAAGTGTTATACTAGGGCAAGGCACTTTAGGATAATTCTTAAGCTGGTTGAGGGGAGAGACCAGAGCAAATCTGGAAACGGTACTAAGTAGGGGGAGTGGTGTATATGCTAAGGGGGAGGACCACCCTTTGGAGGGAGCTTGGGACACTGGAGAAAGGGGCTGCTGACAGCCTGCAGTACAGCCTAGGATGGTGCCCATGACAGCCTGATTCTGTTCCCCAGCTCATCACTGTTCAAGGAGCAAATGCACACACATGTCTGCATGGACAGTTTATCCAGTACCTGACCTAGATCCTAGTGGCCTGCCCTGCTGCAGTCACTCAGACAAAGGAGCCCCAGAGGTTTCCAGCTTCTGTTTCTGGTATCCAGACCTCTTCTTTTATGAGTGAGTCCAGCTTGAAGTTCACTGCTGTTCATACACATCTATCAAGAGTAGAGCATGCACTCACAAAGAAGTAGGATTTGATAAGGGGAGGGGGCACTCAGCAGCGATGAAGTGAAGGACTCACACACAAAAATACACATACCAGAGGCCTGTTTATACAGAGCTAGCACTTTTTCCTCTACATTTTCCTCTCTTTTCTCATGTTTGTCTTTCCTTTGCTTTTCTCATTGTCTCTTCCCTAAGTATTATGTAATGACTTGAATGTTCCGTCAATCCCCATAAACACATGTCATAAGTTTTACTGAATCCTGAAGTGCTTTTCCCTGTGGATTCCATGAGTCCTATGCTCCTCCAGGCAATAAACTCCTTGAGTCTGCAAGGTCTTTGGGAGGAAAGGTTTCTTTTTTTTTACCAATCCTGGTGTGCTTCACACTGGAGATAATTGTCCAGTTGCTTAGTGAGTGATTATATTGTCATCTAAATACATTGCTATAAATTGCTGATTGAGCAATTAGATTAGCCAAGATTCTCAGTGAGTCCTTGCCCATCTGACCTTTGTGCAGTAATGAACAGTCTGTTATCACCTAAGTTTGCAGTGATTTGTGACTTGTTTCAGCCTGGGGATGAGGATGCATTAGACACCTTTTGGCTGCCATCATCTCCAAGGAGGGGAGGCACAGAGGTGAATTCTTCTCAGGGCAGAGGGAGAGCCTCAAAGACAACATGCGCAAGTTGGAGTACAGGACACTTCCAGGAGGTCAGGGGCTTCTTTTCTTACATGTGTTTACTGTGGGGATGAGGCCTAGGTCTCCACCCTGGGAGATCTTCCAGCACTTAAGCAACCTCATTTAGTTGCCCCTGCTGTGCATTGGAAGTTGTACTGTGTGTGGTCTGAAGATCTCTTCCAGCCAATGTTTGGCAAGGATTCTATATTTTTATTGTGTTTGAAGTTGTCTCTGCAATTTCTTACTGACCATTTCACAGGTTAATTCCTGAAGTCAGAAACTTTGTAATTGATTCCATAATAAAAAATAAAACACAACCAAAACCAAAAACAACAACAAAAGAAAATGTCTGTGTCATTTTTTAAAAAATAGATAAAGCTCACAGTTGAAAATTGTTGTTAATTTCTGTAGCCATGCATTTACACCCTAGTTGTAATGCCACCTGCCCTTCAGTGCCTCCATAGCTTGAGTATACCCAGACTTAATTACAAAAGGAGCCCTATTCTGCTATTGCCTCTGTTATGATTCAGATGGTTCCCCAAAATGTTCAGCTTGCCTATCAGGCCTGTAGTGAAACTTGTGGCCTGGCTGTGATTTCTGCAGGTCCGTGTTGGGTATGTTTAGTAGGACACACATAGGTGATTAACTTTCTGAAGCTGTTTTTCTGTTTTCAGATTGAGAAATAGGCCCGTGGACATTAATTCTTTTTGTTTTCCTGATGGGGGACAGAGGATCATCCCAAAGGACTTAATACCTCTCCCTCAACATTGGATGAAAAGCTTGGGTTGCTATGAGGAATAGCCCTATTCCTTCAGCTGTCTCTCCCACTCAGTATAATACTGTTGTCCTCCCCACTTGCAGGGTACTGAGGACACATTTTCAGTGTGATACAGTGGTTAAGGTGTAACTCTATGAAAGGTTCAATCTGTTGCTCAAAGCACCCCTGTTTTTGCATGACATCATTGTCATTTCAAGAACTAAGGATACCAGCCACTAGAGATGGGCCTTAAGCATGGTACTTAGTCTCAAGATGAACTATACATGGCAAAACTTTAAACACTTATGCCTTTTTTAGACCTCTGACATTACCACTGCAGTGTGTTGTATTTGCTGTGTCTGTTTCAAAGACTACCGGTGATGCAGAACCTGACACAGTCCCACTCACACAGCAAACATGCACTGCCTGTTGGTGTGTTACTCACCAGCAGGAAGACACGAGGTCCCAAACATTTAGAAGACCCTGCAGCTGTTACCCTGAGAGCTGGTTCTATCTGTCTATATAGGAAGACTTGAGCTCAACTTTTCCTAATAGAAAAAAAAAGAGCCCTGAAAAGCTGCTGTCTTTGGAGGCTGAAGGAGTTCCCAAAATAGCTGTTCTTGGTCTTAAGCTTTTGCTGACCTGCAAGGGCTGTTAGTGTGGGGTGGTCCCCTGAGAAAGCTGAGTCTGTGCTCAAAGGGACAGCACTGGAGAGAGGTGTGGTGTCTGGCTTGCTGATTTGGCACAAGTAGGTTTGTATTGTGGATGGCTTTTTGTTTTGAATAAATGTTTAAGAGACTAATGTGACTGGAGTTAACAGCCCAGAGCAGTGAGTGGCTTAGGAATGGGTGAACAACTTCTTAGATTTTGGTTGCACATGAACGCACCTTATACATCAGTGGTCAGGACCTTTGGCAGTGGCCAAAAGAAAAGCCTAGTTCCTCCACAAAAGCCCTGCTGGAGGTGCCTTGTCGGTGGAGTACGGTCCCTGGTCCTTCCCTGTCACAACTGGAACACAAGGCAGTTGCTGAGAAAAGACAGAGAGGCCTGTTAGAGAGGATTTTCACAGCTGGAGGCGCAGTTACGACTGGAGATTTGTTGTCCACAGCTCTGACATGCTTTTGGGAGTGTGAATGCCTCCTTTCTGCTCTGTGAGGCAGAAAGTCTCCAATGTGTCCTGTTTAATGTTGCTCAACAGTGTACCACAGCACATAAGCAGTGGTTTCCCTCCTGCTTTGCCATAAGTGTGCAGGGCAGCCCTGTGGAGATCCGCCATGGGAGGGAAATGGGTGGCACTGCCGCCGGGACCCCAGCACAGCACAGCACTTCATGTTGACACTTGCACTGAGATGCCTGCAGTGACAAATCCTTCGGTGAACAGCAGCATGGGGCACAACTTTAGTTTACAAAGCACAGTCTGATGTGTGAAGTGTGTGAAAAATTAATATGTGGAGAGCCATTCTCAGCTGTGTGTGATTAGAAGCTCCATTCCTGGCAGGTCTGGGTGCTCAGAGGGCAGCCCGGGCAACCCCTGTAAGGGCACCAGGGCTCATTTTCGAGGCTTGCAGTAGCAGACTGAGAGGATTCCCTGATGGGATGTGAAGAACATTTAAGAAACGTAGAACTGTGGAAAGGGATGTGCAAGGATGGAGCAAAATGGTAGCTACTGAAAGCAATGATGTTGAATTTGTCTGTTGCGGGGTAGTTTTTGCAGCGTGGGCTGTGCTGTCAATCCCATCTGCCCTTTCAAGACATGTAGCATCAAAATAAATCCCTTTTATGAAAACNTCTCCCACCAAAAAAAAAAAAAAAAAAGGAAAAAAACAACCAAGCAAAAACCACCAAACCAAACCAAACCAAACCAAACCAAACCAAACCAAACCAAACCAAACCCCGACTAGAAAAACCCAATCACAGACACAATAATCACAACAGTGGTCTGACTGGAACCAATAGTTCAGCTACATGTAAATTCACAACAGCTGACTTCCAATAGGCTTTGATTTCAACATCGTACTCAGAAAGTTTTGCTAATGGAGAGAAAGAGGAACAGAAGGAAACAAAATGTATGTGACCTCACCTGTACTGCTGACGTCTTTAAATCAAACCTGGAGGAAAACAGAGGTCGTAGGATATTCTGAATTCCCACACCTCTTGGCTAAACATCCACAATGTCTTATGCAGAAAGCTCCCAGGGCAGGTCTCTGCTACTACTTTGACTTCAGCAATGCTTTTGGCACTGTCACATGCAATATCCTCATAGGTAAACTCAGGAAATGTGGGTTCTATGAACAGACAGGAGCTGGATCAAGAACTGGCTGAAATGGCAGAGCTCAGAGGCTTGTGACCAGCAGTCACCCAGCAGAGAATCCAGTTGGAGGCCTGGACCAACACTGGGCCCAGTCTTACTCAGCTTGTTTATCAGCAACTCGGATGAAGGGATAGAATGAACCCTAAGCTAGTTTGCAGATGATACAAAACTGAGGGGAGTGGCTGGCACACCTGAAGGCTTTGCTGCCACTCAGAGGGACCTTCATGGGGTGGAGAGTTGGGCAGAGAGAAACCTAATGGGGTTCAACAAGGGCAAGTTCAGGGTCCTGCACCTGAGGAGAAAAAACTCCAGGCACAGCACAGGCTGGGGATGATCTGCTGGAGATCAGCTCTGTGGAGAAGAACCTGGGGTGTCCTGGTGGACAACAAGCTGTCCATGAACCAGCAGTGCCCTTGCAGCCAGGAGGGCCAGTGGGATCCTGGGGGCATCAGGAAGAGTGTGGCCAGCAGGTCAAGGGAGGTGATTGTCCCCCCTCCTCCACTCTACTGAGGCACATCTGGAGTGCTGTGTCCAGTTCTGGGCTCCTCAGTACAAGAAAGGCAAGGAGATACTGGAGAGGGTCCAGTGGAGTGTTGCTAAGATGATTTGGAGTCTGGACCATCTCTCTTGTGAGAATAGAGAAAGACAAACTGTGAGAGCTGGGCCTGTTTAGCCTGGAGAAGAGAAGACTGAGAGGGGATCTCATCAATGCATACAAGGCATGTACCCAGAGGATGCTGCCAGGCTCTTCTCAGCAGTGCCAGCAACAGAACAAGGGTTAATGGCCATAACCAAAACACAAGAAATTCCACCTCACTATGAGTTAGAACTTCTTTACATTGAGGGTGGCAGAGCACTGGAACGAGTTGCCCAGGATGTCATTGTGTCTCCTTCTCTGGAGATGTTCAAAACCCACCTGGGCATGTTCCTGTGACACCTGCTCAGGGTGACCCTGCTTTGGCAGGGGAGCTGGACTGGATGATCTTCTGAGGTCCCTTCCAACCCTAAAAATTCTGTAAAGACTGGGCAGTCAGGACTTAGCTAGTGTCCATTCCACATAACAGCAGTCTGACCAGTCCATGCACATGGGCTTTGGGCAAAGAACAGGTGTTGAAACCTGGCCTTGCTAGTTCCCTTGGTCCTGGAACAACCTTATTTAACTGCAAATTGAGGAAGCTTCTACAAGTTCCTTCTTACTCACTAAAGAGGCAAATGTGCCTCAGTAGCAGAATTTTAGTGGGATTTTGGTGAAGGCTCTTATCTACAACCATGGTCAACACCTGCACCTCTGCCTTAGCATCCTTGTGGTGGAGTCTGGACAGCTGCTGCCTGTTTTGATTCCTGAGTATAAGTGCAGGATAGAAATGAGTCACCCTTTCCATCTTCCCCCCACACTGCTGCATCTGTCAGGGTATGTGACACTGTCTGCACTGGATTCCCATCTCAGCAGAAAGTGAGCCAGGAGTGTCACAGCCTGCCTGAGACTTGGACAGTGAGCTGGGAATCAACGCTTTTTCCTCTTCACTGAATGCTGTAGGGCCATGACTGGGGGCTGTCTGCCACCCGAAGCGACACGCAACACTGTCCTAGCTCACAGATCACCAGCGACAGACAAAGGTCTGACTTTCCTTCTGCATTTTGTGGGTCACTTGTGTGGAGCCTGCTTGCTTGCCCTAGGGTGAATTTTGCAGAGCAAACATCATGATACCAAAAGTATACCACGTGCTATATACCACAGCTAGCAGACAGGTATAGACAAACAAGATATTTAAAGCCTGAAACTCGGATGATAAAATACTAGATGATTAGCAAAGTAATTTTACTCAATTTGTAACAAATGTGCTCATTTGCATGAGGAGTGCAATGAACGTAGATTAGATGAAACAAAAGCACAGAGATTGGGCAGTTTTCCTCTTTTATGCAAGACTATAATTAGTCTGTATTTTGATATGTGATGGTTTGAAAATATCTTAGCTGAATACAGAGCAAGTGTAACTTCCCTGGAAGTGTTTCACCTGCTGTTAGATGCTTAAATTGAATTGCTGGATTTTTTCATCAGACCAATTAGATTATTTTACATTCTTACATGTGACATGCCCCCCCACCCCCCAAACTCCACTGTAGCCATACTGTTTCCCTGGAATGGGCTTTTTAATTGAGCCTTGCTTATTCCTACTGAAATCAGGGCCGTTTTGCTCATAGTGCCAAGAGAGCCCTAACTTGCAAATCATTTCCAGTTGCCATCACTCTAAGAAATCTGTTACTTGCCTGATGCTGTATTGCTTGAGATGTATGAAGTACTCTTAGAAAATAAAGACCAAATCAGTTTAATTCTTCATTTGAAATGTCAATGTCATGCTGCTTTTATGTAGGCATATGCATATTGAGTACTATTTTCTGAGTGTAATTGCCTTAAGTGCTGTTGATCACGCAAAGAGAATGGTGCATTCTCTAATTCAAGGGCATCAAAGATCCAGATCCTGAAAATGCTTAAGCATGTGGAGAAGGCCTTCTCAAGGGATTACACAGACATCCAGATACTCTTGTGTTCAAGGCTGGATCTGCATTTAGCAGACTGATACTAGGAGGGGCACTCTCCATCTTATCCTTGAGCAGTGCTGGTCGTTGGAGGGAGAGACTTGGCAGAAGAGGAGAAGTGGTGAGAACAGTTGCAGGCAGGAAAAGAGCAGTGTTTATGGAGTGTTTGTAATTGATGGAAGTAGCCAGATGGGACATTGAAAACACTAGGAAGACGAACAGAGGCAAAAGAGGAAGACTGAAATATGTGAATCCAGTGTCAGGGAGTGATCCTTCAACTTATTGAAGGACACCAGGCAGCAATGTGAAAAAGCTAGGTTGAAATCTGTTTTCAAGGTGTTTCTTCAGAGCTTGTGACTAACTTCAATCCACTCTATTTGTAAATTGAAATACAAAGAAAACTAAAGAGGGCTTGAAAACATAGCCTGGACAAAATGACTAGTGCTGGAAAACTAATCTAGTTTGAAGACCAGTAGCATTTATAAGAACTGCCAATTAAAACTTCCTGCTCTTACTGAGAACTCTCCCTCTCCATCTCATGGAACGCTCATTCTGTTCCACGCTGGATGATTTCTCATGAGCAGCATCCCACAGTACAATACTAGAGTGCTGGGATCTCATTGTGTCTAGCCTCACTTGCTGACTACTGAGCACTTCATGGGATCCTGTCACAATCACCCTCTGTGCAGCCTCAGATCTGCACACTGCAATGTGCCTTGATGAACTGAAGGAAGAAGAACAGTACAAGAAACACATGGACCTAAGCAGATCCACCTAGTGGATCCAGAGAAGAGCCATAAGAATGACTAGAGCACTGGAGAACTTCTCCAGGAGGACAGGATGAGAGAATTCAGGCTGTTCAGTTTGGAAAAGAAAAACCTCCTGGAAGACTCACAGCACCATCCAGTACTTAAAGGGACTTTATTAGGAAGATGGGGACAAACATTTTAGTAGGATATGCATCAATGGTTTTAAACTACAAGAAGGTAGATTTAGAATTAGGAAAAATTCTTTACTGTGAGGGTAGTGCTCAGAGAAACTGTGGATGCCCCATTCCTGGCAGCAATCAAGGTCAGGCTGGGTTGAGCTCTTAGCAACCTGGTCTAGTGAAATGTGTCCTAGCCCATGGCAAGGGGGTCGGAACTAAATGACTTTTGAGATTCCTTCTAATTTAAACCATTCTAAATTCTAGGATTCTATGAGATTTAGACTAGAGATAAGGAAGAAATATTTAATGATAAGGGTGATAAAACATTGGCACAACTTTCCCAGGGAGGTGGTGGATGCCCATTCCTGGAAATGCTGAAGGCCAGGTTGGACAGGTCTCTGAGCTACCTGATAGAGTTGATGTCCCTGCTTAATGCAGGGGTCTTGGACTACAGGATCTTTAAATATCCCTTACAAGCCAAATCTTACTATGATGCTATGAAAAGCAGAAATAGGGTGGGTGTGAAAGCTGTAAATGTTATGTACAAATATCCATAGACATTGCACCCTGAGCATTGCTGGAATTGATAGTACAGAGCAATTTCCTTTTTCATGCATGAATGTTTTACAAAACACTCATTTTATGGCTCCTACTTCACAGACCTGCTTGGTCCCTCAAGGTAACATCTCAAGAAAGGTCCTGTCACAGCTTGTGAATTAAGGAGGGAAGCTTGTTTTAAGACAGATGAAGCTAGAAAGTGGTTGAGAATTTTCATTGCTTTAAAGAGGGAGAGTTTTACCGGTGAAAGAACACAACAAATCTGTGAATAGATATGTATCTAGAAATCACTTATTTTCTGAACACAGTCTCTTACAGGAACATGCAAGACCACTCCAGGTGGAAGACAGCATCTGTATTTGCTTGTTTTGCTTATTTCTGTGTCATCATTTCTAGCTTTCAGGCAACTTCTACCCTCTCTTGCTTTAACTGCTGAGTCCTTGCACTACTCAGCTGCACACAAGCCAGCTTCTGGGAGCACCACTATCATGTGCCTCTTTCAGGGTGCATCTCACAACTTTATGCATGCCTTTCTGTGTATGTTTGTCCATTTGTTGAGAGAAACGACTATGTTTCAAGAGGAGGAAAAGCAGTTTTAGACCAGTAGTGCTGTGCCTCTACTTTCACAGGGCAATTACTGCCTTGTTGGTATGAAGACAAATGGAGTAGGGGGAAGTTCCTGGGATTCTACTCCTTTTAATGACAAATTAAATTTCTTCCCAAATTAAATGGCAGAGATCAAACTCATCCTCTTCTGCATTCTTCTCCATAACTGCTGTCTGTTGTGTAAAACAACACAAAATCATGAGTATTTCAGTCTGCTAACTGATGAGGCTGGCAGCATACTATGGCATGGAAACTGCAGCTGGTCTAGCTCTGATCCTGCAGGAGGAGGCAAGAGGAGGGTAAAAGGGGAACACTTAGCCTGTCTTTTCTTCTGCTGTGCAATGTATTCACAGGAAGATGAGCTTCTACCCATGCTCAGCTTCCTCAGTCCAGGTTGAATTCACAGCACTGGTTTTATGGTTAGAGGTAAAACTTGGAGATGCGTCACAAAATGGGACAGAAAACTGGCAGCGTCAGGTTTTTCTCCAGAGCCCTGTGATTAGAGCTTCAATATTGTCAAGATGAGGGGACAGTTGTCTGAGTCCCTCCAGCCCTAGGCAGTCAGGAGCTTTGACTGAAGTGTGCTTTTACCCTTGAAGTGGCTTGACCCTGGCTGGATGCCAGGCACCCACCAAAGGCACTCTCTCACTCCCCTCCAACAGTGCACAGGGGAGAGAAAATACAACAAAATATTCATGAGCTGAGATCAGGACTGGGAGAGATCACTCACCAAATACCATTATGGGCAAAATGGACTCAGCTTGAGGATATTAACTGAATTTATTACTAGCAAAATCAGAGTAGTATAACGAGAAATAGAATAAGTATTAAAAAACATCTTCCCCTCCTCTCTCCCTGCCCCTTCCCAGCTCTACCTCCTTCCCCAGAGGAGCAGGGAGACAGGAAATGGGGGTCAGTTCATCACACACTGTTTCTGCTGCTCCTCAGGGACAGGAGTTGTTCCCCTGCTCCAGTGTGGCATTCCTCTCACTGGAGACAGTTCTCCATGAGCTGCTGCAGCACGGGTCATTCTTACACAGGCTGCAGTCCTTCAGGCACAGCCTGCTCCAGCATGGGTCCCCCACAGGGTCACAAGTCTTACCAGGAAATCTGCTCCAGCTCTTCTCTCCATGGGTCTGCAGTCCCTGTCAGGAGCCAGTTCCAGCACAGGCCTCCCAGAAGGTCACAGCCTTCTCCAGGCATCCACCTACTCCAGCCTGGGGCTCCTCCATGGGCTGCAGGTGGATCTCTGCATCCCTGTGGATCCCCATGGGCTGCAGGGGCACAGCTGCTTCACCATGGGCTGCACCACGGCCTGCAGGGGAATCTCAGCTCTGTGTCTGGAGCACCTCCTGCCCCTCCTTCTGCACTGACCTTGATGTCTGCAGGGCTGTTCCTCTCTCATATTCTCATTCCACTCTTCTCTGGCTGCAATTGCATCTATCTGCCCAGTAACTTCTTTTCCTTCTAAAATTTGTTATCACAGAGGCATTACTATAATTCTTGGCTATCTCAGCCCTGATCAATGGCAGGTTCATACTGGAGCCATTTGGCATTGGCTGTGCTGGACATGGGACCACTCTTGCAGTCCTCCCACCACCAAAGTCTGTCCACACAAACCCAGCACAACCCCCTCCTGGTGACTCTCTTTTCCTTTGTGTGAAGCAGCTGAGCATCCATCAGAGCTGAGCTCCCTCCCTCCGTTAATGAGCTGCTTTCCTCTGTGCTGTGAATAGTTACATTACTCAGGCAAGCTGAAGGACTGAGAGGGGAAACAAGGAGTGCTGCCCTCAGCACAGCTTGCAGTGGGACCTGCAGGGAGCCAGGCGAGATGTCCCTGTGCACAAAGACAGGGTCAGATCTAGAAAGGACATGATTTCTTGTAAAGGCAAGGCATGCAGGGGAGAGAATAAATTTTGTTAGCTGAGGCAGAAATCAGGCAAGTTCTTGTATGCGTGTCTACACAAAGAATACGCACGTGAGGGAAATATCAGTGATAAAAAGTTGGAAAGCCAAAGGAAAACATGTTCCACCTTCCAGAAACCCCAGCTAACAACATTTTCTGATATGGCCATCCACAAGGGCTTGTGGTAGAAGGCAGCTTACTACACTGAGGGTGGCTGGGCAAGGCCCTGGAAGCATCTCCCAGCTGATGTGCAGGAATGAAGAGCTTGGCAAGTCCTGCAGCTCTGTGGGGAGCTTTCAACTGGTGCTCTTAGAGAGTGATGTCCTTTAAGCCAGTACTCAGCAGTCCCACCCAGACTTGTGAATGTCCATTCCCATGTAAGTATCTAGACAGGAATGATTTCTCTGGTGAGTCTGCTCCTCTGATGCGTGAGAAGCAACATTTCAGTGGTTCCTTCCGACTGTTGGAGACTTTACTGACCTGAAGACAACTGTTTTCCAGACGTCAAAGAGAATTTGTGAAGAAAAGACAAAAACTTTCTTAAACTGGATGAAGTGAGCAGGGTTGTCTTGTCCAGATGAACAGCCTGAAAGAAAAGCAACACAGAGTTTCAAGGGGCTTGTGTCCTGCCAAGAATAGAGTTATCTGAAGGTGTGCATGGATCTCCAGTGTATAATTTAAGATGGAAACAGTTTTGTGGGTGTGTTGCTCTCTCCAGTGCACCCAACAAAAGCAAGAAGCCAGTTGATGAGATGCTGACAGGTGAGGGTGGAGCTCCTTGGGGACGTTGTTTCAAGGAGCTAAGACTCCCAAATGAAATGGAAGATGGGGAGCTCTTAATTTCTGTGCTTTACAGAAAGCCACCACCATTTTCCCAGGTGTGTATATGCTCATTCAGGAGATTTCATTTTCAGTGTGTGAAGTTCTGGCACAGATGGGTTATGAGGCGAAACAGAAACCCCATATCCATGATGTGGGCACTAGAACTGCCCGGAGGTAACTCTTGCTTCTGTCTCAAGAGGCTCTACCTTGAGGGTCTGACACAGGTAGAACATGGCAGGAAGGGAATTTAGTGTGAGAGCCTTGGTGAAGAGGCCACTCTCTGCAGACATGGATGGGCCAGGGCAGGTGGATCAGTGCTTTTGCTGAGACAATGGCACTGGGACTCTATGAAGGTGAGCAGCTGCACTGGGGCTGCTGGGGCAAGGTATAAACTCAGCCCTGGTTCTCCACAGGCTGACTTCAGTGGATTTTCAACATGTTCTTGAAAGCAGATGCATGCCCACACACATTGTGGAACCCCAGCCCCAGCCCCTGTCCTCCTGTCTTACAAATGCTGCTTGGGGGCAGAGCAGCTGGAACTCCCCACATGGAGATGAGCTGTGATGTCTTCTGGAGAGCCGAGCAACAAGCCAAAAACCAGCCTTTATGTCCAGTTGTCTGCTATGTGCTGCCATTAATCCACTTCAGTTTATTTGGCAGCAGCGATCAGAATGAATTAATTTGGGATTTTCAGGCTGTTGAATGTTTTTCCTCAGGCAGCTTTCTGTTGAGTTCTGGGCTTTGGGAATTAGCTGCTATTTAAGGCAGCAGTGTGTGAACTTTCCTGATGGCTTGTGCTCTCTCTGTCCAACTGAGACATAGGAAGAAGTGATGCGTGTGGGTGCTAGTCAGTGCTCTCCCTTGGCTCCTCCATCCCCAGTGGGATTGATCTTGTTGAGTTTCTAGGATGTAGGCTTGCAAATCTTCCTGTGTGCTAGGGTCTGCTGTGTGGCAGCTAATGTCATGCTAGAGACCTGTACAGTCTTGATCTCTCCAGGAGGGGAAGAGTCTTGACATCCACTTCTTTGGTGCTAAAGAAGCTGGGTTTTTGCTGTTTGCTTCTTGATGAAGACAATTCCATCTGCTGCTTCTACTTACAGAGCTGCCCCAGAGGACCAGTCTTCGGTGTTTGAAGTAAAGCAGCTAAATAGAAAGATTGAGCTATGAAAAAGTGGCAGGGGAATTTGGGGAGTGGTGCAGGGACATGAAGAGCTGCTGTGAGAGAAAAGCTGTCTGCAAGCTGCTCAGAGCAGAAGCAGGAGCCTGTGTCCAGGGACCTGGATGCACTGTGCAGGGGCTGCCCTCTCCCCAGCCCAGCCCCAGCGTGGGCAGGAGGGTTCACAGCAGCAGCACATGTTGAAGAGGATGAGCCATGTTTCCCTGCCTGCCTGAGCATTTAAGCACGCCATTCATACCTTTCATATCTCTCCCTAACAGATTCTTTGGCTTGGGTGCACACACTAAGGGTCACAGGAGTCTGTGAGAAGAGCCTGGAGTCTGGAAATTGCTTGCTGAAAGGCAGGTCCTTAAAATCTCACACAGAGGCTGAGATCTGCAGCCTGACTTTCAGATGGGCAGAGAATATCCCAAAGGCTTTAAAAGCAACCATTTGGAAACAAAATAACAGAACTACCCAATATCTTTGTGTGACGGACATCCAGTTTTTAGCTTCTCTTTATGTTCAGCTCCAGTTTTCCCCCTTTTTGTATCATGAAGAAGCTTTTGCTTTGCTTTGCAGTGAGAATTTAAAGGGGGAGCCAGGATGAAAATAGAATTAGTGCAGTGGGTCTTCTGGTCTTGATCTTTCAAATGCACTTGTCTGGAATGCTGCAACACAAGGCCTGTGAGATCCACAGAGAAGGCTGTGGGTCACAACTAGCCCAAATTTGCACTGTCCAGAACCTGACCATCAATCCCAGCTTCAGAAGCTATAGCTCTGTGTCCTCCAGCAGCTGTAGGAGCAAGCCTTGTACTAACCCCTGGACAGACTTATCCTTTGACCTCACCTGTAATCTGTGGTTTAGAAACATGAATCTGTTTTTTGAAACATTTAGATAAAAATCAGTGCTCATCTCACCCCATTCTATTTTCAAACTAGGAATTTTTCACTGGACAGAAGTAGAGGTCTGTGACAAAAAAGATAGCAGCTAGGACTGTCCTGGTGACAGATTTTGTATTTGCAAGTTACTATAGAAAACTTTTCAATCCAGAAATATTTTAGCTGGCACTTGTTTAAATTGGATTCTCTGAAAATAGCATGAGTTATTTTAGAAATCTTTTCTGCCTTGAGCTTCTTAGCACCTATTAGGAAATTTTAAGTGTGCATTCACTATGCTAAAAGAATAATGGAGAACTCAGAGCAACCAGTTCTGTGTGGGATGCCTAAAGCATTAACATATTTTGAAAAGATTATTTCCAAAATAAGATACCTATAGTTGGAAGTGATCGTAATGTGAAAATCCCGCTGTTGAAAGATATAGAGTGGGAAATGTAGAGAGCTGGAGTCATGTATGTGTTCTGGATTAGGATTGTTTATGTGTACACTCTTCCAGCCTACTGCCATAACATTATTAATATCCATTCATACATAACAGATTTAAAAAATTATTCACTCTAAAAGTTGGTTTCGGTGATCTGAGAACTTCACACGGAGATATTAAACCAAGTTCTGACAACTCAAAACAAATAATGTTATTTGTTATTATATAGCTGGTTTTATTGTTTCTCTTTTTGTACATTGGAGGAAGTTTTCCTTCCAGTGGGAAAATTACCACTGCTTCCACAAGAAGGAGAACAACCCTTTGCCTGTCCCTTTATTCTGGATGGAGGACTTTGTGATAGAGAAAGCCATGTGATACTGGATGGAGATGCAGAGGGGTGAGCTTCTGTCAGATACGGCTTTGGCCACCCTGCTGCCCCCTAGGAGTCTTGTGAATTTGGAAATGTTAATATTTGCTTCTCTCTGAAAACCTCAGGTAGCTCCAGCATCCCCAGCTGATCTGGTGAAGGAGTCTTGGGAGGAAGGGAGGGGAATATTTGTATTACAGGCTGGAACATCTGCAGTGTGCAGGAGTATTCTTGTAAGCTTCTGGGAGCTGTTCTGAAAATAAGGAAGTACTGCAAGGTAGGGACAACCTGTAGTGACGATAAAACTAGTGCCTATTTTCTCTTGTAAGTCACAGGACCATCCCTGAAGCTCTCCTTTCAACATCCAGAATGCACCTTCCTCTATTTATGCAATTTTGTCCCATTTATGGACCTTTTTCTGTAATGTGTGCTTATAAAGCGCTAAATCTCTCCAAAAACCCAACATGCATGACAAAATGTTCGGCCTAAGCCACAACATGAAAAAGCCATATGCTCTTCCTCCTTGCTTGTCCCGTTGCTTGAAGCCATCAATTTAGGCATAACTATGTGAATGCTCAGTCCTGAGGGACAGAGGTTTCTGTCCACTGCTTGGACTGTTGCACCTCTTTCTTGGCCCACCTCCTTACAGAATATACTGCTACTCAGTCAATGAATTCACTGCAAACACACACACACAAACACACACACACACACACACACACACACACACACACACACACACACAGAGACAGAGTTTCACAGCTCTGCATGACTTGTCATCCAAAACCCAAAACCAAAACATTTCTGATCTGCCTCTATTCTAAAAAGTTATCCATAGTCTACTGAGTTAGTTTCTTTTCCTTACACAATGAGCTAACAAATGTGCTCTTAGAAACAAAAGATAATGTCTTGAGGTTTTCTCCTTACACAAAATTAACTCAGTCCTCAAGCTCCTTTGTGCTGTGTTCAGTGCCTTGCAACAGTGCCTCCATGCTTATGAAAGGAAATGTAAGCTGTTTGAGAGTGTCTTGAGTAATAGTCAAGCCAAACAGCTACTGGTGGGTATTAAAATACTTTATTAGTTTAAAAAGTTCATACAGTGAACATTTGTAATGAACAAGAGTTCTGGAAAGGCAGTGAAATGAATCCAAATGAAATTGAAACCCATTATGGTCATGTCTCACCTGTTCCACATTAAATGAATCTTGAGAGAGTGTTTAAATACATGCCTGTGGAACTTGTCATCAAAGTGCCTTCTAAATGAAGAGATGTTTAACAATTACTTGACTAAAAAATGTCTTCCAGTGCCTTTCATACCCCAATGCCTCAGAGTGTTTTGGGCTCACAGCAGTGCTAAGCAAAATTTTTAAATTTGTGGTAAATAAGTATCCTGGAGAAAACACATAATGAGAAAGAAAAGCCCTGTTTGTTTTCATGGAGTGGTCCTTCTTTTTTATCACTCCCTGATGACAGACTGGGTGAATTAGGTCAGATTTCCAAGCACAGCTTCACTTTCACAGCAGTTGGAGGCATCCTCTTGTTCCTTTGGATAGGATGCAACCAAGGAGCAGAGCTGGGACAGACCCTTCCATGCATTAAACTCTCTCTCAAACAGCTGGAAATGCCTTCAGGTTTTTTTCCAGCAGCTGGGCCCTGGTGATGCATCCTCTTTTCCTTGCAAACAGCCACCCTGAACTTTATAGCAGTGATTGTGACATTGCTGCAGATGCATGATGTATGAATGAAAGACACAGGTTTGGAGACTAGCAACCTGCCACCTTGGTCAAATCCTGGTTGCCCCAGGAATGATTCAAGGAATTCACACTGGCCATGATGCAGGAATATAAAAATGAGGTTGGCATCTGGAAGACACTCTTCCTTCGCATGATGATGTGAAATTGCTGATCTGTGTCACTGCTCTGGGAATGGCTGCACCCTGGCACGGGTGAGCAGACATGGCAAGGGGACTGGAGCATGGATTCTCCCTGTAGTGCTGCTATTCTGCGGTGGAGACACTGTGGCCACAGAACAATTTCCCTCATTCCCTGCTCTTGGCTTTTGCTACACCAAGGTACAGAGCCTGGGGCTGAATCCCATTCTGCCCTCTTGGAAGAGACAGTTTCTCTTCCAGAAGTTCCCTCTGGCTGGTTTGGCATATTGCAGTCAACTGTGACAAGGGTGTGCTGTTGGCACGCACCCATGAGCCATTCTCAGACTGACAGCTAGTGGGACAAAACTTGCTGACATGGCCTGGGATGTGAGCCAACATATCCATTGATAGGTAAATCTTTGTTTCTAGGAAGAGAAGGAATCTTCCTGTCCACTTTAAGGAGTCAGATAACAGTGGGATGTGGTGCTGTATTGGATCAAGACATCAGGGGGCATAAAAGAAATTACAATACTGAGGTTATAATAAACATAGATTAGAAAATAGTTACTGAAATGTGGCATTATATAAAAGAACCTGGAACCCATTTGAGTTGGGTGTAGACAAACCATTAGGACAAAGGTCTTGTCAATGAAGAAGGCAGCCCATATGCAGCATGACAGGTCTTAGGCTGGATATTCATCCTAAAGTGAGTCTGGGATGCAAAGAGCAGCACTGGGATAGAAGTGGAGCAACAGGGTCACCATCGTGCTTGCTACTGCAGGAGAAATGCTGTGTCCAGCCCTGAGCCTACAGCTCAGAAACATGCTGCTAATTTGGAGGAGGCTCTGAGAGGGGGGAGGAAAACAAGTAGGATACCAGGAAAGTTGCTTTTTTAATGAAACAGCTGGGAGTTCAATTTATTTGGCTAATCACCCAGGAAGCCACTGGCTGACTTGATCCAAATCTGTAAGTACCTGCTGGAAACAGAGCTGTGATGACAGAGGGCTCTTCAGTAAAGCAGGCAGACAGACAACAAGACCCAGTTGCTGCAGCTTAAAACAAAACAAATTCAAAGCTGAAATGAAGGGTAGTTTCTCCTGTCTGGGTCAATTGAGGGCTGTGATGGAGTCTCAGTCCTCTTCCAGAAGTTGCCCTTGAACCTCAGCCCTCCTGCTACAGGGAAGGGGGATTTAGCAGAGCAGCAGTCCCTTCCTTGCCATTCATCTGGGGAAGGCTGGCAGGGCGGTGTGGGCTTGCTTTGACCCCCCCTGTGGCTCAGTCTTCTTCCTCAGAGTGACTTGCAGGTGTTGCATCCTTCAAAGTGGAGGAATCACATAGGAATGCAGCAGCAATGCCTCATCCCCCTGGCTCATCTCAGGGCTTGCTTTACAACTCTCCGGGGGTACAGGACGGGCTGGACCACTGGCAACCTCCATGGTGCTGGTGCTGTAGGAAGCTCTGTCCTGGTGTGGGTTGCCTGGCCAGGGGTCTGAGGTGAAGGCACTGCCTCTGTTGATAACCCCCAGGGTACCCAGCCACTTGAATACTGGAGAGGGGACTGCCTGCAGATTCAGGGGTCTCACTCCAAGTCCCTTCCCTCCTTTATCTCAGGATAATTCTTTGCTCCCCCAACTCCTCCTGGGCCTCAAACCTGGCTTGTCCAAATTCAAGGCAAGTCTGTCCTTGAGTGCAAGTGAGAGAGGGAAGAATTGAGGGAAAAGGGCCACATCTGGATGACAGATCACCCTTTCCTCAGTGCTACTTCAGGAATGGAGAGACTTTGCAGAAACTTCTTCCTTAACCTTGGCAAGGAAGGCCATGGACAGAATAAGAATTGGCAAGGCAGACGGAATTATGAGTGTAAAGTCAAAACATGTATGTTTGGGTTGTCTATGTTGCCACAACTCTAGATGGTCTGCAGAGGACAAACACCATCTTAGGCTAACTGAGACTTGTCTCTCTCCTTCTTGGGGGGACTAGCACATCCCCATTTCATGGCAGACAACTCTCCTTCATTCTAGTTTCCATGCTCTGTTGTGTGCACCATGAAACAGGATAACATTTAGGAGTGCGGGTCTATAAGACGATCATGATGGAGACAATAATGGAAAAATGATCCTGTCAGCTGTGCATTTTTTCCTTCAAGAGGGAGCTAGATTGAATGAAATCTTTGCTATCAATCTGGGATCAGAGTCTGGGAATGAAACAGATAGACCCTGGACCTGGGCTGTTGACATGGCTGTGTCTATGGCTGTATTGAAGTACTACTTTACTGCTATTCCTGCTGTTGGATAGATTAATGTTTTATAAGACCTTGCACAAAAGCTCAGAGAGGGTTTCCTTGCTAGCTGAATGGCTAAATTCTCACTGGTAGCTCCATGGCCAAAATTTCACTGTTATGCCAAGGACTAATTCTAGTGTTCAGGCAGCTATGCAAAGTTCTATTCTAGCTATGGAAGTAGCTATGAAAGTAGTAGATACTGTCTCTGAGACACTCTATGATTTGAATAAAATGGGAAAAAGAGATTTTCTGTGAGCTGCTCTGCTCCACTAGGCAGTAACACTCTGCATTTGTTAATAGCAAACTGCTGCTCCCTAGCAAAGGATTTTCTGCTCTCTGTGAAATATGCACTGCAACACTGAAGTACTCTAAAGAGGAAATTTTTTGTTTACCAGGAAGAAGACTGTAAGAGCCATTTGGGTTCAATCTCTCTTCCCTTGGAGGAAGGTGAGAAGGCTGCTGTAGGCATCATACAAGTTGCTTTTATACCTAAATTTTATCCAGTTTTAACACATTTCATGGAGATGATAACAAGAAGTGACTGTTACCCAAAGCTATAATGTTCTTCTGACCAAAGGTTTAATGCTGGTTCTTCCTCTATCATAAACATTTCAGTCTAGAAGCTGCAGATCCAGGTGATGTGCACTCTGCATGTGTATCTCCAGTGGCCCCACAGCAGTGTATGCCAAATTCGCGTTTTGAAGGAAAATGTTTTTCAGTTGTCCAGGTTTTCCCTGGTTTTTCGTCTGTGGGGAGGCTGCCTGCAGCTCCTGGAGTTTTCTTTCTCTCTCTTTACTCATAGTATTTCCCATGGTGGCAGCCTTATTTCTCCACTGTTCTGCTCATGTCTGTACTGATTCACAAGGCAGGGAGGAGACTGCAAGTACTGGGGCACAGTGAGCCTCGGGAGACACTTGCAGCTTCCTTTTACTGACTCCAGAGGCCTCTCTCGAGTTTGCAATCTAAATGGCTTTGGACTGGATAAAGGCAAATCTTTCCCTGACAAACTCTCTGGAGGCTGCATGTGTACTCGGAGCTTGAATCAGCAGAAAAACTTCTAATGACTCCTTATGCTCTGAATAAGGTGTGGAAAGTCAGGCCAGTAGTGACAACATGGAAAACCAGAGAATTAGTACCAGGGAAGCACAGGGAGAGAGAGATGGGATGGCTCCTGAGGTCTTCGATAAAAAATTCTGTTAAAAAAAGCCAAAAATATCTGCTTTCTGTTGCAAAAAAAGCCAATTTTATAATGAGTGAGTAGGAGATTTCAGTTCTGACAGGATCAGCTGGCTCTGGGCTCGTAAAACTGTGATGCTTCCAGCTCTTTCACATATACCATCTTTGCTGAAAATGATGTTTGGTTGAAATCTACCATATTTGGATGTTTGCCTGTAACTCCAGATGTTCAATGTCCTGATCAGAGCTGTTATGCAGAAATTTAGAGTTGGAGCACTGCAAAGGAACTGGTTTGTTCTATGCAAGTGCCATATTTGCTACACACTGAAATGGATGTGTTGAACCTTTTGTACACAATGCAGAGGAAGTCACTCAGGATCCCAGGGGTTCATTGCACGATCTTGTCTGTGATGGGACTTGTTCTGTGCAGTGAGCTGGACACAGAATCATAGAATCACTTCTATTTGAATGGTGGGGGTTGGAAGGGACCTTAAACATAACCCAGTTCCAAATCCCCCACCGTGGGCAGGGACACCTTCCACTATGCCACATGTTTCAAAGTCCCATCCAGTGTGACTGAGAAGACTTCCAGGGATGGAACATCCACAGCTTCTTCTCTGGGCAACCTGTTCTAGTGCCTTAGCAGCCTCATAGGGAAGAATTTCTTTCAAATATCTAATCTAAATTCTTGTCTTGTAATTTTAAACCATTCCCCCTTATCCTATCACTGCATATCCTTATAAAAAGTTTCTCTCCATGCATGGACATGATTTCTGTCCTACAAAACCCTCCATGAGTAGAAACATGGCAGGTCTGCTTGGGGGGAATATGTATGATACTGAATGATTAAAGTGTTTTCATGATTAACACGATATTGAAAATCTCTACTTCACAAGATAAGAGAGATTATCTTCCCCCTGAGACCAGGATCTCCCTTTTTTCTGGAGAAGTCTATAAATGAAATGGAGGAAATGCTTGACTGGGACCAGAGACCACAGATTGCCCAGCTCCAGTATCCAGTCTTGGACTATGACTAATGACAAATGTTCTTCTGGACAAGGATAATATGGGAGGTGATATTTGGAGACAATTTGGCAATTCACCTGAAATCTTGTTCTTGATACCTCTGGCAGCAAAGTTTTGTTGACAAAAATTTTTCCCATTTTGTGTTTAGGCTGCTGCAGAGTTCAATGATGGGTCTTGTTCTGTGGTGTGGGAGTAGTGATTTCTGCCACTCCAGGACTGCCCTCACCACCCCCAGCTGTCCCTCCCCAGGGGAAGTCTGTGCCACTTGCTGTCACACAGGGCATGTGTCCTTTCCCTGGCCCCGCTGTCTGCCTCTGGCCATTCTGCCTGATGTGGCCACCCCTGCAGCACCAAGCAGCAGGTCACCCTGTGTGAACACCAGCACTTCCCACTCCTTCCCAGCTCTTAATCACTGATTCTCAGAGCACATCACCTCAAACATCTTCTTCCAGTCACGGCCATCTTTGCTGACCTTTGGGAAGCAAGTTTGAAAAATGTCTTTTGTTTGCTGTGAGCTGGAGAGAGGGTGAATTTTAATTATTCTCTGAAACCAATGGGTTGGACAACTTCTCCCTGCAGCCCCTAAGCACTGTGCATTCTATTCTGTAAATCAGGTGCTTTATTAGATCCACTGTAGCAGAAAATGAAATGTAAAAGTGAGTGTAGACTTATTTTAGACACAGTAGTAGAGAATTAAGAAGGGAAATATCTTTGACTTACTGGGGGAAGTGATTTAGGAAGAAATTGGAATGGTTAATTAGAGGAAATTATCTCTATCTAATTCTCGAACGCTAATTGAAATGCTCCAGTCTTTTTCTTGAAAGGAAAAATCTATTTTAATAGCTTAGATTATTATCAAGGAATGTAACTTTAGTGGTAGCAAAAAATTTTCATAAATTTTCCATGAAAAAATATTGTTGAAGTGGCATCTGAATATTATGACAGAGACCTAAAAATCATAGTGGGCCTCTTTTCTTTTATTATTATTTTATTCTTAGGGATGTGGAAGGCTGGGGGCAGGAAGAAGACAGGGAAAGGGATTTAGGGAGCTTTTCAAATTTCCATGTACACCACAAGTGCTAGAAACTTCGAGATCAAAATCTGAATCTGTATGATTCCTGAATCTTAAACTGAGTAACAAAATAAACATTTAACCTCTTGACAAAATCCCAGGATTTGTAAGGATGTCAGTAAACATACTTCTTTTATACAGGAGGTATGATATTGCAAGTTCCCTAAACATGTTATTTTGTTTGGTTTCTACTGAAGCAAAGTCTTGTGTTGATTAACTACCCTTCTTAAATTTAACTCAGGCTTTCAGTTGTTAAAGTAAGGGCTTGGGAGTAATGTTTGACAACTTTCCCAAAGCAGAATTCTATCTTTCACCTGAGGTTTTGCAGATTGTGCTGTCTCTGAGGTGGTTGTAGATGATCATCTTGCAACTGTAGAGCATCTGCAAAGACCAAAGCGAAAAACACCCTTGTCGCATTGCCAATATGTTCCAGTCTCCTTTGCCTTGGCTGGAATTCTCTTTTGTCTCACCTCTGATGCAGCAGTTCTATTCTAGCTGAAGAGACTTCTCTCCCCAGACACCTGTTACCAGATCCCTTGCAGAAGCTCTGGTTGCTCAAGAGAAGCCTCGGTTGGATTTTACCTATTTTCCAGTTAGATGAGGATATTACTCCTTTTCAGTCTGACTAATTTCCTGCGCTGCCCAGGCTGTCCCACCTGATGCAAAGGACAAAGTGCATTAGAGAAAAGTGAGGAAACAGGGCCTGGACATGGTCTGTGACTGCCACTATCACTGTGAATGTGCTGCACCAGAATTTGTTGCTGTCAGCACTGTATCTTTTCTGGAGCAATACAAAGCATTTGGACACCAAATTCAGTTCCTGACTTAATTTGCCTTCATTCTCACAAGAACTAAAAGCAAGCCAGCCAACAGCTCCTCTGTCAGAAAGCCCTTTTCCGTCCAAAATCAGTAAAAACCTGCTGCACACTTAGATGTTTAGCACAAGTCCAGGTCCCAGCCTGCCTACGGTCATCAGGCATGAGGGAGAGTTTGTATGGGAGACTCCAGGAAACTGTGTTGGGGAGTCAGCAATACAAACCACAGAGGAATAGCCTTTCATTTTCTCCTGAGAGGTGGTAAACCTATTGAGCTACCTCTGGGAAGCATGAATGACATTTAGTCCCTGGTAGATAACTCATGTCTCATGACAGTATCTGCAATTACCTAATGAGAAGTTGTAGGCCATTTTTTTCCTTTGAGAAATACATTTTCTATGTAGTTATGCATCTTCTGCGCCAGGGATACTTGTCTTCATCTAGTGTAAATTCTGTTTTTCACTGAAATTTTTGCAAACCATTGGGACAGATTCTGCCATGTTGATCTAAAATAAATATGCTGTGATTTATATTTTCAGTAGAATAATTCAATTCCACCAATGTTACTATAATAAACTTGCCTTTATTGGGTTTGTCTGTTGACAGCACTGTAACCCAGTGCTGACAATATTATGTTTTGAAAAACATTAGAAATGTGGACTACTTTCCACAAAAGTGGTCAGTAGTCCACATATTACATAAATGTGATGTGACGGCTTTGAGACCAGATTACGGACTAGTGAAGTTATCTTTCTACCCACAAGTTTTAATGTTAGGTACTCCAGTGACAGTGAAATTCCGTGATGGCTCCTTTGTGCCAAAGCTGGTGAGAAGGGCACATACTGTTCTGATTACTTCTTTCCCAACTGTTTATTAGCATCGAGCCCACAACTTTTGTAACCAGGATCAAAAGCAGTATTCTTCTTAAATTACTAAAAAGTAGTTACAGGAAAGCAATCTGCACATTCAGTCCTGTGCTTTCAGGCAGAGATTATCCCTCAGCTTCATTGGAGGCTGGAAAGAAACAACCTACAAGCAGCTTACTTGGTAATAACTTAATGCCTGAGACTTTTGTGTCTTTCCATGAAGCAGTAGATGCTGGCCAAAGGATTTTAGTAGGGTACACCACTGGAGTTTTCTAGTGTCACGGGCACTGTATGTACAAGTGCAATTAAATACTTTTGGAAGGGATTATTTAATAGCACATGGGACACGTGGAAAGTAAAGCCAGATTCTGATCTCATTTGGATTAACTTCAATGTGCAGCAAATGCAAGAATTTAAACAAAGATGGCTCATATACAGCTACTGCTCAGTCTGAGTCTCAGTTTGCTCCAAGCTGCCACATGCCTTAGTCCATCCCCTCAGCCTTCTTCCCTCTGCTCAGGCAGCTGCTAACTTGGTGCTGTTGTGCTGTCACACGAGGGTAGATGCTGAGTGAAGGATCAGGATAGTATTTCTTGGCACTTGGTTTGCTCTCTGGCTATCCAGAACTTCGAATCCACCAGCCCAGATGCCTACAGCAAATATTGACTCCTGCCAGGTGTCACCATCAGAGGGCACGTCAGCAATGTGGCTGTACTCAAGATGATGGCTTCATATACCTTCTATTTGCATCTGTGGTGCCCTAAACATGACAGTAGAAATAGTGATGGCGAAAGGTAACTTGCAGGGGTAGGATGCAGCTGCAAAAGCAGAATAAGACAGAAAAATCTGAAGTGGCATGGCAGAGAAGAGGTGGGTAGACTGGGTATGAAATGTAGGGACAGAGAATATCAGAACTGTGAAAGGCTAGTGAAGGAAAGAGGCAGACAACAGTTAAAGAGGCTCAGATCAGTGCGGAGAGCTTTCACTGAACAGGCCAAAGGGAGAAAGGGAAGTCTCTCCTTCTATTTTTAGCCAAGCAGCTGAATTACTCCACTTCCCTGCCTGCGGGGGTCAGGCAGTAATGGAAACCACCCTCTGAGCAGCCACTGAGCAGGAGCAGGGCTGTGCTTTGCCTGCTGGTAGGGCTCATCTCCAGGCGCTGTGTGGTGGCATGTGCTGCAGCACAGACCTCCCCTGAGCTGGAGTTCAGCAAAATGAAAATGCTAAGGCAGTTCTCCATGTTTGGGCACCTGCTGCCCATCCCAGGGGACTGGGGCTTCAAGGGCTGCAAGTGGCCCTCCCCTCTTGATTTCTGGGGGAGTGTGCCTGAGCAGCAGTGTGCTCCAGCCCATGGGCGAGCTCCCCGTTAGCCTCATGCAGTGCAGCCATCTCTGCACTCGGTGCAGTCCCTGTGCCTGTGAGCTTGCGTGCCACATCATTTTGGGTATATTTGGTAAATCCTCAACTATCTAGAGAGATTATCTTCCTGATTTATCATCAAGCACCTTGTTCTTTTCTAGAGGGCAGTTCAGTGCAGCTAAATTAGGTTCCTGTCTTTGTGATTTGAAAGAGCCTTTTTCTCTGTCTAATGACTGCAGAGTACATGCTTGCAGCTCATGTGCTTAAGATAGGTTATGCTGTGTATGTACTACCGATTATTCCTGGCCTTGTGAGGTGGCATCATCTCAGAAATACAGATCAAGGATGTACCTAACTGAGCAAATAGGATGGGAGATGATGTATAAGGCTGAGGGTGACAAAGAAAGAGAGAAGATCAGAGCAGTCCTGACACGAGTGTTAATAACACTTACAAAGGCTTGGGTTTCCTCCTCTGCAGGGAGTTCTTGGTGTTGTATTCTCAGGAGCCATATTCGTCAATGGTGGTCTGTGGGGAAGTACAAAAAAATCAGTTCATTATACAGATATTTTTCTTAATAGTTTTTTTTTACTTTAATTTTTTTCTTTCATCACAACCCTGAAGCTGGTGCTTGAGGAAGAAATGGATGAACTGACATTGCCTTTTTGCCATTTAAAGGTCTGTGAAGAGAAGGTGAAATGTAGCAGATAATTTACCACTGCCAGTTTCATATCTTTTATGCAGAACATGGCCATCAGGTTTAATTTTTGGTTTTTAATTTTTGAGTTATTATTCACAAAGGGTGGGCATAAGGGGCCCACAAAGGTTTCTTGTCTCTCTATTGATATAAGCCTTTGCAGTTGAACTTGTGGCCTGTGAAAAGCCAGGTTTTGCTGGGCCTGTGTGGTTTGTGAAGCCTGGGTTATTGCACCATTCCTTGTGGTGCCCTAGGAAGAGGCAGAGCTGATTCATCCCCTACAGATTAAGAGTGCTGTGAATGTGGTGACCACATTGTAAAGGGACAGAATATAGTACAAATGGGCCCTATCAGCATCACAGGGCACCTGTGATGACAAAATAAGCTATCTCATCCTGCTGTATCTGGTGTCCTTGCCTAGTTTACATTTGTGGGTATGTATGGCTCTGGTGAGAACAAATGCTCTGCCCAGAAGCTGACTGGAGGGAAGAAGGATGAGCAGGTGCCGAGTTACAGCAGAGTGGGACAGTCCCCTCCCCTGCCAGCTGTGATGCTGTGCCTCATGCCCCTCAGGACACGGATGGCCATCCTGGCTGCCAGGGCACTGCTGACTCATGTTCAGGTTGCCACTGACCAGGACTCCCAGGGCTCTTTCCATGACACTGCTGTCCAGCCTCTTGTTCCCTAATCTGTCCATACATCCAGGGCTGCCCTGTCCCATGTGCAGAATCAGCACCTTCCCTTGTTAAATGTCACGCAGCTGGGGATTGCCCAGCCCTGTAATTTGTTAGGTCTCCCTGCAGAGCCTCTCTGCCTTTGAGGGAGTCAAGAACTCCTCCCAGTATCTGCCTTGGCTTTTGAATAACTGTTGAGCTGAATTTGGGCAATTTATCCCAGTTGTTGCTCTGGGTCTTACAACTGGTGAATGCACTGCCAGAGACTGAGGCAAACCTGAGTGCAGCAGGTCTCCTGTTGAGCTCAGAGCTGCTGTCTGCCTGCTGGCCCTGAGAAGGAAGGGTATCACCCCACACACCCTGCTGAGCTTGGCTGCAATGTGATCTTGCTGTAGCAACCGCTTTTTATGGCTGAGAGACACCATCAGCTCAGGACTGGCTAGGATCTCTGACCTGGTACTCCCTTCCTTCTGCACCAGATGAACCAGCCTGCACCTCTGGAGCACCAGTGGGAGTTTAGTGGTGCTGTGGCCAGCAGTTAATAGACAGCAGCTGGGCAAAAGACCTTCTGCTGTATCCCACTTCTGCCCCAAGGTCTGGGCTCTGTGTGCCAGTGCAGTCCCAAGGTGGGGACTGATGCCATTCTTCTTCAGGGCAAGTTGCTGCAAAAGGAGAAACATAGGAACTCCTCTCACAGGTGAAGGAAAAGCATAGGAAAAGTATATGAAAAGCAGAGGAGAACAAATGCTTGAATATCAGTCACTCAGCATCTCTGTCCTCGTTCAGAAAAATGCACTGAATAAGAGGTCACACTGCCTTGGTCCCACCTATCTTCTGGCTAATCTTGGGGACTCCAAGGTTCACTTTTCCTTGAAGGGAGCCAGGAAATTAATTTTCGCTGGGGATGCCAGTAGCAGTACCTGCTGAGAATAAGCAGTATTCCTCTTGCTGAAAGGCTGGATATGGGCTTATCTGCCTTCACTAAAGGGCTATAGGTGGCCCCAATAACAATGAATGATTATCAAGGAGATTTTGGAGCTGGCTAGTAGAATAATTTTAATATTGCTGAGATTTTATTAAACCTGAGATGTGTTAGGCCACTGAGAGCCTTGGACAGACATTTTTTTATTATTGCTTAAGCTGACATGATGTATCACTGTTGGTACCTGGTCTCAGCTAGATCTGATACAGTGACTGTCTGTACCTGCTGTTCTGGTTGTGAAGTTTTTTCCATCATGCAGATTCTGCAGAGAGGATCTGTGCTGTGATTTGAGCATGAAATATTTGGAGTATAGAGAAACAATGAGATTTTCAGGAAGCACAAAGGTACATGAACAAGACTTCAGCAATGCTGCATGTTTGAATCTTGGCTCATTTGGAAATCCAACAGATAAAACCATCTTCAGATTTTGCTGGCAGAGATATGAATGGAGCACTTTTCCCTTTCTGGCTTTACTTCATGATTCCAGCCAATCTGACTTTTCTTCTGCTTCAATTTCTTCTTCTTCTCCAAGCCTGCTGCTCCCCAGCCTGCATCCTCACAGGCAGCACATGGCTCACAGTGGTTTACAAGAAGGTATTTATTTCTTTGGCTTCAACTCAGAATCTAACTTGCTACATGCACTTTTGAGGTGCACATAATCAGATACCTCAAGCCAGCAAGGAGAGTGGCTAAGAGGCAGGGATGTGCTGTGGCTGCACCCTGGAAGTGCTGCTGCATCATGTAATGAGGACCTGGGCTCAACATAAGCATTAGGTCACAGCCTTGAGCACATCCCTGCTTCTCCCAGCAGGTTCAGACAAAGCTGCTGACATGAACAGCAGCTTCAGTGCTGCTTCAGTGTCTGCGCAGTAAGCAAGGCTGAATGTACATGGTTTTATTGCTCTCTTGCCTATGCCAAACCAATCCTAGGCAGTACCTTGGTTTTGGGGACAAATGAGGAGTAAAGCAAACAAACCAAAAAAAAAAAAAAAGAAAAAAAGAAAAAAAAAAAAAAAGGAGAGAAACCAAGAGAAACTGTTGGTAACAATTACTTTTCAGTTCAGACAGATGACAGCATTTTATTATCTCTTGCATGGTATCCAGGGGAACCTCAGGAGCTCCCTAGCAACAATTTAGCAGGAAAAGGAAGCGTCTTAATTCCTGGAGCTATTGTGTTTGTGCAGGGCTATTGGCCTGTTGGCCCTATATGTCCTGGTTGCAATAGTATGGAGAGCTGCTACCTCCTTCCACAATACTGCCAGGTAGCAAAAATGGCAAAGGCAGCAATTTCTGGAAATGAGATAGAGGAAAAGGAGCATACACAGTCTAAGGAACCATCCATGGTCCATCCATGAAGAAGGAAATACTTCTGCAGTCATTAACTGAGATGCATGGCCAGTCTGTGTATTTCATAGAATAAAGCTGCTGTGATCTCCATGTTATCCCTGCTCTCCTAAAAATCCACCTTATCAAGCTCCTTTCCTCCTTTTCTATCTCCATTTAATCATCCCTTAATCCATATCTAATGTTTCCTTGTTTCTGAAGATGACATATGTGATCCTGCCATTGTCCCCCTTACTGCTCTGCTGTGAGTGGATCATGAAAAGATAGGAAACCATTCTATCTTTGTTCCCTCAGGACTGGCTTTATAAAGAATCCTCAATTTCCTTGACGGTAAAGCTTTCAAAGGCCTAATGTAATCCTCTAAAACAAGAAGGTAATAAGATCCTCTAGGAACTGAGAGACCACTGACACTGGAGAAAAATGGCTCCATGTCAAAATGTCGCCTTACAAAATTTATTTTATATTTTTAATTTTGAAATTGTGTTTAGACATGTTTTCCATTTATCACATACAGCATCAGTGCATCTTTAATTTCCTCTGCATTTGGGATTTGTTCACCTTTTGCTATTCCCCTGAAGGGCACCAAGACATGGTAAATTTTGCATGAGTTCATCTTTGGCAAAAGGCAGTACCTGAGAGTTGGTGTGTCCCTCCAGTTCTTCCAGCCCTCTGCTTTGTTCCACTTGGCTAAGCTGATGCATAAATCTCTGTAACCAAAACTGAGCTGTTAACAAAGAACTGCCTCACTCTCTCATCATAAAATCTTGGAAAAAACCTACTGTGTTGCTCTGTTATCTCCACATGTAACCTTTGTTCTTGGCAGGCACAGGTGCATCTTTTTCTAGAGATGGGATCACTAGGAAGAAGTTCACAGTCGGTCTCAGGTGTCCATGGGACTGGTAGTTCCCTTCTGTTGCTCACCAGGGTGCAATTTCCAGGTACCATGTTAAGGTAACTGTTGCAGATGCCTGGAACAGAGTGTGCCTTTCTGCCTGGGAACGTATGAAGCATTTTGTCTAAAACATTGCGGTTTTTTCCTAGATTGTTTAGATGATTGGAAAGGGATGGAGTGTTCTTTCCCCATGGCATACATCGCTTTTCCCTGCCTTGGCATGTAAAGTTTTCCTCAGTAAAAGAAACATGTACATAGCTGTGTAATTTTGTTGTACTCCTGAGTACTCTGACTAGAGGGGAATCACATTTGCCTCACCACTGATGCCCATTGCACTGCAGACACCTTGTCATGGCATATCTCTCCTCTATTCAGCTCTGCTATGGATACCTGTATATTTTCACACTTTCAACATCAGCAAGGTATAATTTTGCCAGCTTCATAGCCATCCACTATCTCCTCCTCTGCTTGGTCATTTGGAGATGAATCTATGTCCCCCCACCCATTTTGGTGCTATTGCAGCATTTCTAGCCATGATGAGCTGAGCAGAACTTGGGCTGATGATTCATTACTGGAAGAGTGCTGAGCATACAAATGAGAGGGTACAATCAGCAGTGAGGCTTGCTTTGCATACTTCTGTTCTGCTTTGCTTCACCAGTAGGAACATTTCTCAGACCAGCCTGCAATCCTCTGCAGACATGATGGCAGGCTCTCTAGTGATGTAGCACTGTAGAAACTCCTCTGACAGGCACAGGCAGTGAAAGGAACCCTGCACTTACTGAATGTGAAGTGCTGCTGGCATGCACCTATGCTAAGCTCCTCCTCTCCTGGTGGCCTCTATCAATGTGTTTTATTAGTCAGGCAAGTGAGGAGTTCAAACAAAGAATGAAAGAAAAATAATGGACATATGCATGTCACTGCCTGCCTCATGTAAATCAGTGTGCAATGATGAACCATTATTATTTGTGTGCTTCTAGCTACTTGTAGATGGCCACAATCCAGATTAGATGCTCTCTGTGCCAGTACATCTGATTGTCAATAAGAAGCAGCTGGACTCAGCTGAAGCAAAAGCTTTTTCCTGCATATGACAGAAGAGTGTTGCTAAAGTTGGCTGACTCCCGGGCTGTGTAGGATATATTCCAACAATAATGTTGTGGGATTTCTTTTGCTAAACACTTTCCAGCTTTTTTTTTTTTTTTTAAGAAATGTACTCAGAATTTCCCATGATGCATTTTGCAAAGCTGACAGCACTTTATGTGATCTTTTCTCCTTCTGGCGATATGAGGTAGGCTTTTTTTGTGTAATTCTATTGACTGTAGTGATTTTATTTCCATTTGTCCACATCAAAGTGGTCAGAATCAGGACCTGACATTTATTCACTGGTGGCTGAAAGGCAGGTGGAGGTGGAAGGGTATAAGCATCAGTAAAGAACACAAAAGGATTAAGATACCAGCCCTGTTACAGAAAAATCTCCTGTTAATGCTTTGGTGGCCAGCAGAAATTCGTAGTTCACTGAAACCAGCAAGTGGTGGTGTGGTAGACCAGGAGCTCACCCATTTTCATGCACACATCTGAGTATATGAACACTCCTTCCAGCTCTGGGGTCCCAGCACAGAAAGGATATTGACCCATGGGAGCAAGTCCAGAGGAGGTCATCAAGATGATCAGAGGGATGAAGCATCTCTCCTATGGGGAAAGGCTGAGAGAATTGGGATTTTTCATCATGGAGAAGAGGCAGCTTCAGGGTGATCTAATTTGGCCTTTCAGTAACTGAAGGAAGCCTACAAGAAAGAAGGAGAGAGATGTTTCCAAGAGTATGTAGTGACAGGGCAAGGAGAAATTACTTCTAACTGAAAACCAGTAGGTTTAGATTAGATATAAGGAAAAAAATCTTTACTGTAAGGGTAGTGAGGCACTGAGACACAGAAGCTGTGGCTGCCAGATGCCTCAAAGTGTTCAAGGCCAGGCTGGATGGAGCTCTGAGCGTCCTGGTCCAGTGAAAGGCCTCCCTATCTATGGCAGGGACGTCAGAAGTAGCTGGTCTTTAAGGTCCCTTCCAACCCAGGCCATTCCATTATTCTGTGATTCTCTGGCTTATGATCTTTTTAGGGAAGCAGAGGAACTGGACTGTTACACTGCCTCCCAGGTGCCAAAATGGCCTGTTGTCTCTTTGCATTTGTTATTTGTGTTGAGGTTGTAGTGGTATTTCTAGGTTGAAGTGGGTAAATGTTTGTTCTGATGATGCACTCTGATGCCCATCTCCTCTGAGCAATACAGTTATTCATAGAAGCGAGGAAATTTAGCATGCAATAGCTCAGGAAACTCACTCTTTCCTATTTGGAGCCCTAATTAGAGCAATTAATCACTGCTGCTTCTGCCATCTAAGCTTTCAGGCTAGAATATATTGTCCTCTCTTGTCAGAGCAGAAATGTAAAAATGGTTTCCCTTTACCTGACACTTTGCCAGTACAGCCTTTATCAGTGTCTGTCTCCTACCAGCTTCTATCTTTCCTGAGAGCTGGAGCTGAAAATGCAAAGAACAAAATGATGTGACTGTTCCAAAAAAAAAAAAAAAA
>WBNO01007555.1:0-13174 GCA_013400575.1 Peucedramus taeniatus | reverse complement strand
GGCGCACGTCTCCCTCCGGCCGGCCCCGCACCGCGGAGCGCGGCTCGGGACGCGCGGCTCGGGCAGGGGGTGGCGGGGGTTTGAACACCCCCGCGGGTTCCGTTGCCGAGGGCTGCTGCTTGTCTCCGTGTTCCTGCCTCTCTCCCTCTCTTAATTTTATTTATTTATTTCTTAGCTCTTGGGCTCGCCAGGAGGCCGGCGAGCAGCCGTGCATCGCTGTGACCGCGTTGCGGTCTGTCGGCTGCTCTGATGCAGCGAGCAAGTGGACCGAGCTCCCCACGCCGCGCTGCCCGGCCTAGATCCTCCGTGCCGGCGGGGGCGGCGGTCCCCAGCAGCCCTCTTTGTTTCGTGCACCGCCGGTGAACCCCTGTGGGACTGCACCCCGTGGGCGGCGGGGCTCGAGGGACGAATGGCCACGGCAGCACCCTCGGGACGCCCCGTCCGGAGCGCCTGCAGCGCCGGGGGTGGAAGCCAGTTCGGGGGTGGTGTCGCCAGTTGCCCCGGTAGGGGGTGGCCGGCCGACACCTCGGGGAGCACCTGCAGTGGCGTTGTGAAGAAAAGGTTGGAACCTCAGCCTCGGAGCGAGCAAGTCCGGCAATGGGTTCTTGAGGAAGGCTCTCCTTCGCCAATCCTTTTTTCTTCCGGGAAGCTGTAGCCTTTCGGCTCCCCCATTTTCCCTATCTGCCGTGCGCACGCCAGCCTCGCTGGGTATTTTTAGCCGGCGCCGCTGATTAGCATTCAGGGGAGCAAGCGAGAGAGAAAAAGCAGTTTTCCAAATCCTTTTTTCTTCCAGCAGCGCAAGTGTACCTGTTGGTGGCAGGAGGGACGTGTGTGGCGTTATCCGGTGTTTAGCTTTCTGCAGAGGTGCGACCTTGCTCCCTCTGTCCCGTCGGGGTAGACCCTCTTGGCACCT
Organism: Peucedramus taeniatus; assembly: GCA_013400575.1. Taxonomy (NCBI): domain Eukaryota; kingdom Metazoa; phylum Chordata; class Aves; order Passeriformes; family Fringillidae; genus Peucedramus; species Peucedramus taeniatus. The sequence goes on along the minus strand of WBNO01007555.1, from coordinate 12,261 downwards.
CCCTGCGGAGCAACAGCACGCAGCTGTAATCTCGGGCAGATGGGCACAGGTCTCCTTTGCAGCAGCTGCTCCTCCCCGAGAGAGGTTTCTGGGCCCTGCATGGGGCAGTGGTCCTCCCAGGGACACTTGCTGGGAGGCTGTCCTGCCAGGAGTCCAGCTCTCTAAAGGTTGCACTGTCCAGAAGTATCATTGGCTCAGAATCCAAAAGCATCTTAGGGATGTGCCATCCTGTGCCACTTGACCACGCAGACAAGGGAATTTTGCTCTCTCCCTCCTGTTTACATACCCTGTTCACCCCTCAAGAAAGGGGTAGCTGGGTATGTGATCCCCAGTCATCCTCAACTCTTCCCAGGTTTTCCCTTACCCCAAGGACTGAGTGTGTTGGCCTGCTGATCTGTGGCTGTGTGAAATTTTGCCATCGGATCGGTGACTTTGGCTCTGCTTCTGCTGAGTGCCTGGACTGCTGGGGAATATCTTTAGGTGTCTGGAAAAGAACTCACCCCGTCACTCTTAAAACATAAATGCATATAGAACACACAGGGTTTTATAAATTATAGCACACACCTCCTGAGATCTCTATTGAGCATCAAAATACTGCTTTAGAAAGCCCATGTCAACTCTCATCCACCTGTTAATCCAGAGGACCCTGGTGTGGAGAATGAGGAGATGTAGTCAATGGGAAGTAAACACTTAATGAACTAATTATATGTAGAATGGGCAAAGTGCCTTACTCCCTGACACACAACGTAAACTTATATGTGAGGGAAATGTGTGATTTGTATAACTTGATTGTCAAGACCTTGAAAAAGGAAATATTTATTGTTAATGGTGGAAACATGATTTTTAACACTAAATAAATACAAAATTAAGAAAAGTTTTAAGCCTTTATGCATCAATTCTTAATCAGCCTTTAATTTACAATGGTTACAGTAGAAAAAGCAAACTTTCCATTGGTGGCAAATTGTTACTTTTTGTACAAAGTGTTTCTTGGTGTTTCTTTCCTTCTTGTTTTGGCAACTGGCGGAAGTGGCCTCCAGGGCTTCTCCAGCATGGTTCTTCAGGCGTTCCTACAGCTGTTTCTGGTGTTCAGTCTCCTTCATCTTGAACGTCATCTTCTAAAGAAAGGATCTTTTCTTCCCTGTGTTTGTAATAGGAGACATTGCATCCCACAAAGCTGTGTGTTGCCAGAGGCTAGGCTAACGCACAAAGTTAATAATGTAATTAATAATTCTGCTGTATCTTTTTATTCCTCCTGTGGAGCAGCTTGCTGCTGTTAACCTTTTCCAGATCTTACCTGCTTCTCCCCAAAATGCCTCTTTGTCTTCCAAGCACCATGTTCAACATGCAAAGCCAGAAGTTTCACTGCCAACTTGTTTCACCACATGTTATTTATTATTCATAAACTTCCTCTGTTTCGCTGCCACTCTGAATTAGCCCAGTTTTTCACCAGGTTATTTACAGCTTTGCACTGTGACACATTTTCAGCAACAGGATACTTTTAAAACATACACATACACATAGACACAGAGTATGATCATCAGCAAATCCTGCACATTGAAGGTCAGCTTCTTTGGATAACAGATCTAAAAGCATTGCAATGATGTTGGTGCATTAATAATAATAGACATAAGACTCTATAAAACATCTATATACCTATAGTGAATGATTTGTTGGTGACTGAATTGGCATTACTGTGAAAAGAAGGGCTGACCTACCATTGTGAATAAATGTTACTGAAGAGTTCTCTGGACCCGAAAGGGTAATGCTGATCACGTCAGTCCTAGCTAGTGACCCTTCTGGTGTGGTTAGGATGCCCATTTGCATGTTCATAGCTGATCTATGTGTGTCTAATTCCTCAACCAGGTCTACCTGCTGAAAAAAAATAATATCTGTGTGCAACAGAAGATGGGAGAACTGCAAGCCACTTGGCCTTGACAGATATCAGTCGCTAAATTAGTTGTTGCAGGTAGTTTTGAGTCCCTGGCAGCTGTTTTATCACTGAACTTTATTAGTCATGTTTTCATTTTACAAAGTTTATAAGTTGTTTTGTTTAAGATTTATTCTGGTGACTTTGGAGCAAATGTATAAGGTTTTGTAGAATAACACCAGCCTGGAACATACGTTCCCAACAGTCTCTTCACAATCGCAGTCTGGACTTTCTGTGTCTTGCAGTGGTAGTCATTAATGGCCAGTTCCTGTCTCCAAAGAGTGGTAGGAGATCTTTGGTTCAAAGTTTTGTTTGGCTCAGGGGAGCTCCAGGAGCTCTGCTTGCTGGGTTGGGTGCCTTGCTGGGAGTAGGTGCTGCCATGACCAACAGTGCAGGCTTGCTTTGCTTACTGCGCATGGAACTGGAGGTTTTCAGTAATATCCAGATCAGCCCCTTAACTTTTTGTGGTGACTCAGTGGCACAAAGGACAACAGAGCTATTAATTATTTGCACTCTAGGCTTGAAGCTAAAATGTGTGCTTGTAAAATAGATGGAGATCTTCAGCTTATGCCACCAAAGTGCACTGCATTATTTTATTGTCTGCCTCTTCTCCCACACTGTGTTTATGATAAGATGTATGTGTTGTTATTTCTGTGCCAGTTTGATAAACGGTTGTCATAGCTTTAACTATTCAGTCATGATGACTGTGTAACCTACCATAACTTATTCTGTTTCCTGCTACTTCTTCCTTTTATTTTTTTTTCCTGTTTCCATAGGAGACATTATGGATTGTAAAATCTCCTTGCAAAAATTGCTGTACACGCAGTTACTAAGATTACATTAGAAATTAGAAATTTGAAACTCTGAAAGTGAAACCCATCTTATTTCTTTTGGTTCTTCTTCTTTTCCATTTACAAGGTCCACAAGCATATTTCTGTGTGCTAGAGGCCTGCTGTTCTCTAATTTTCACAGTATTTTATGGGAAAGACTCATCTCTGCAGGGAATTTATGGAGAACACATGCTGGAAAAGGACCTACATAAGGCTACAAGTCTGGATCTAACTGGTTGCTGGGCATAGATGAAAAACACATCTGCAAATGCTGCTTCAATGGGTGACATTTCAGAGAGGTCGGGAAGAAAATATAAGGATTTAAAATAGAGCAAAGCCTATGCTAGAAGCTAAACATGTAAGGCTTTCCTGGCATCTGTTAGTGCCAGGAGTTTTGGAATAAGGGAAGAAATGTTTGAGAAATTAGGGTTATAAGAACAACAAGGTGGTTTTCCCTCTAAGATCGTGGTGTAATTTAGGTTGGACGGGACCATAAGAGGTGTCCAGTGAGACCTGCTCAAAGCAGGCATGTCTCTGGGGTTGGACTGGGTTGCCTGGGGCTATTTGGTACTATTTGATACAATACTTAAACAAAGACTTCTTTACTTATGTCACAAAATTGTTAAATTATGGCAAATTTTTGGAAAAGGAATAGTTTCCTAACTACTGTTCTAATGGTGGGACCTGGGTGGTATTTTATTGTGTAGGTTCTAGGAAACTGTTAAGCTGATCATTAAAGATTGTTGAACACTTTGCCAGCCAAAAGATGTCTCAAAGTCCTTCACTTTGAGCTCTCAAATTGTTTTGAAGTGTGTTTCTTTTTAATCTTTCAGTTCAGTCTGCATATTTGATATATTCCCATATCTTTGAGATTAGTGCTGTACAAAGGCTTAAGACTAACATATCTCTTAGCTTCTAGTTAGGCCTTCAGCATAGGACCTGAGCAGCAATCGTACATCTGTGCTTTGTCTTCTGCTGAACAAAGAGTGTGCTAATAAAGACATTCAGAAGTATGAAAGACCTGTATGGTTTCGTGGCTTAACCCCAGCCAGCAACCAAACACCTTGCAGTCAGTGTCTCACTCTGCCACCCTTGGGACTGGGGAGAGAGCTGGAAGGGCAAAAGGTGGAAAACTTGTGGGTTGATATAAACATTATTTAATGGGGGAAGGAATAGCTGCACATGCAATGAAAGAAAAATAGGGAATTACTTCACCAATTCCCATGGGAAGGCAGATGTTCAGGTATCTCCAGGACAACAGAGCCCCATCACACTTGACAGTGACTTGGAAAGACAAACACCATCACTCCAAATGTGTCCTACTCTTCCTCCTCCTTCCCCTCACTTTAAAAATCAAGCATGATGTGTAATGGTCTGGAATATCCCTTTGGTCAGTTTGTCTGTCCTGGCTGTGTCTCCTCCCAACCTCCCAGGCACACCCACCTTTCTTTCCAGCTTGGCAGTACAAAAAGCAGAAAAGGCTTTGGTTCTGTTTAGGACCTGCTCAGCAATAATGAACACATCTCTGTATTATCGACCCTGTGTTCAGGACAAATCTGAAACACAGCCCCATATCTGATACTGTGACGAAAATTAACTCTATCCAAGCCAAAATCAGCACAGCAGGGTTTATTCCAGGTTTAGGGGAAGGGGAGCTAGCTTCCAAATTTGGAAGGAAAGGGTTACTTAGCTCTGTGTCCTGTAATTTGACACTGTACACTCCCACCTGTTGGGACAACAAACCTGTTTGCATCTGAAGGGAGGAAGGTTTGTGTGTGCACCAGGTGAGTTGAGATGGATCAGATTCTGCTCACTTATTCAAGCGGGTGTCTTGTCCGTCTCACCAGCCCAGGTCCGAAATTTAGGTACTGGACTTGACACGGGAATTTTGAGACCTCTCTGCTAATGCTACTTTGTCTTAGAGGAGACTGTCCTCAGAGGATGCTGTACTTCTGAATTTCTGTGCACCTAAATTGCATTTCATTCAGTGACTGTTTAATATCAGCGGCATAAATTGCTCTTGAAGGAGAGACTAGAAGTCACCTTCTATTGAGTGCTTTACTAAACTTTGTTGCCTATTGGGGTGCTTCTTTTTTTGCCTAAATAACCTTGAATTTTCTACAGAAAGAAATTTCAAGGCAGGAGTGAAGGGGGAGAGAAGGTTCCCACTCCAGCAAGAGTCGTGATACTGGGAAAGTGTAGATTAGGATCTTCTTCAATCAGAATAATAGGGAAATCATTCTCCTGTCTGGGGCTGCCTTGTAAGCAAAAGTCACGTGCTAGGAAGGTGTAGCTCACTTGCATCACAATTTCTTCCTCTGACTGTATGTTGGGACAAGGAATAATCTGGCTGGTTCTTGAACGCAAAGAGCATGGTGAGTCTGCCTTCATGCAGATCTACACTGATCTATAGCCTAGGAAGTACCTTCCTGCTGCCTGAGAGCTCAGTGTGGCTGCTGCCTGAAATGATGACTACAGATTTTTTGCTTTTGTGGTTGAGCTGTGGTTTCTGCTGTAGCTTGGTAACAAAACTGCTGTCCTAGCTGTCTGTCACGGATTGTTTCTCCCAGAGGTCTCAGGCCCTATCTTAGCTGCTTGCCCTAGCTTGTAGTTGCAAGTGATCCCCATCAAAGTGCATCCTTTTCCATGTCAGTGGAGAACACTCACAGGTGTGGGTTGGTGAGCAGTGGACAGTGAAGCTAGTACAACTGATGGAGCAGCAGTCAGTGAGCAGCAGACACACTCTCCTTTTTGCCCATAGCAGCAGCTACTCGGGGAGGAGTTGACTCTCCATGGGCACAGGGTAGCACTGGACATTTCTTGATTCCCTGGGACTTTGGTAGACTGCTTTTAAAGGGCTGGTAAGGGGAAAGTTTTGTCAGGGGACACAAGTCTGCTGAGTCTGCAGCACCACTGGAAATATTTTAAGGTTAAAAAAGGGTGGAAATTGTTAGCAATTGCTGAGACACAAGGGACTTCATAAGACAGCCTGTAAGGCTGCTGGTCTTACATACATCATGTCCCTGTCTGTCATGACACCCATGAACCCACTTTTCTCCAGAATTCTTTGCCTTCCTGTTGGAAGATTGTGCTGAACCTGACAGCTCTGGTGATTAGAAATTGCCTGTCTCAGTGCTAAGTGTATTTTATGGTCAGCTTGAACACATTTGTTCTGTGCCAACATTGTCCTTTAACTTAAATGCCTCTTCTCTCTCTCTGATGTTTACTCTCTGGATGTATTTATAGACAGCAAACATTCTCCCTCTGAGATTTCATTTTGCTAAACAGGCCAGATCTTTTTGTCTTGTTCTTATTCTTTTTTCTTTTTTCCCCCTTTGTATTAAAAACTTTTTATGCTCCTCAGTTTGACTTCATCTCTAAGCACATAACCAGGACAGTATGCTGTATCTTCCATGGTCTTACCAAGGCCTTGAATGATGGTATTGCAGGTTCCTCATCTCTAGTGGAATGTCCTTTCTCAATTATCCTACAATTTTGATTGCTTTTTACCCAGGTCTTTCCCATAGAAGGCTATACTTGTACTCAGTGTGCCTCATTCTTTGTCCTCCATCCAGCTGCGGGGCTGCCAGCTGGGGGCACTGATGACCTTTCCTCCTGTTTGACTGTTTTCCCCCAAATTTCTGTTATTACCTTAAGGTAATCCAATTTTTTCCTTTCTGATATTTCAGACTCCCTCTCTGTTGACAACATTGTTGTGCCTCCTGCTACTCAAAGAACCTTATTTTTTTCCTCAGATGACAGAATTTTTTTCCCCCAGAGTCCTTTGTTATGTAAATCTGCCCCTCTCTGGTTTGGAGGTTGGTTTCCAGTTCTCTCTGTTATAATTTGCTGTCTATTCTATATTGTTTGTTCCCTCATAGAGCTTCTCTTTGCCCTTCTTTCTCATGTTAGGCTTGCTGCTCCTTTCTTCTTTACCATTACACTTCCTTCTGCTTAATTCTCCATTTCATTATCTGGGTGCAAGCAGTACCTCACATCTAATGGGAGTGCCTCATTCCTCTAGAGGAAGCCTTTCTTTGCTGTATGTTTTCTGCTCTGTGCACTGACTGGAGCCAAAGATCTGTTCTGTCCTGTATGTCTTCAGCCATCTTCTCCTTTTCTTTCTTTTCCTCTGTCATGGCTGCATATTCCTATTTGAATTTGAGATGCATTTGTCAGGGATTCTTTTTCTTACTGAGGAATGCTGTAAAGGATGCCTGGCATGACTAATCTTCTCATCTGCTGTTGATGTCTACAAATTTTTAAGGTGTTTCCATCACTGCCATGATTTCAGACTTTTGTTTCTTGCCTTCATTTTCAAAAGCATGAAAGAATCTACCACTGCCCTTAGAACTTAATTTCTGTTGCTGGATCCCTTCATTCCAGCCTATTGACTCTTTAAATTCCTCACTCAGTTGTCAAGGTAATTTTTTTCTTCAGTTGCTATGTCAGAGAATTACAGTTCCTTCCCTAGATCTGATTCTAGGGCCTTCATTGTAGGTCTGTGTTGTAGGTGAGTTATCCTTTCCATCATTTGGTAGGCAGTGGTCATCTCTGATGGCAAAAAATCTTGGACAAAGTTGCAGGTTTCAAAGCTGAAGTGCCGCACAGGCAATTATTTTTCCTTAGCTAGGAAAAGCCCAGCTGCAGCCTAGGAGCTGACAGCTAGGGAAAGCTGATTGATATGAATTCATCATGTAGTTCAACTTTGCTTTGGAGGAGCAAAGAATGGTTTTAGGTGCATGAAACCCATTTCCTATAGGAGTGAGTTCACAGTGAGTGAACAGGTGAATACAGGAGATGTTGGCAGTATATTGCCATAGGCCTCTGTTAGGGGGTCTGAAGTATCTTCTGGCCCTTACCATCTTCCTGGGGACATGTTGAACTAATTTGTCTTGAGCAAGCTCTCAAGGCCCAGCAAGGCGGGATGAAAATCCTGCAAAGACTCAACTACCTCCTACTCTTTACTGAGGATGCGGTCTGATTTCCTTTTCACCTCATAAGGATCTTGCTAAATCAGAAGCCTATGCTGTATCCCACCATTATCATTTTTTAAAACAATTCATCTGGTGATGGGTTTGATTGCTACTTTTTCCTTTCTCTGAAGCTCATCCCAGCAACTCTGAGCCTGCTTTCTTGGCAGTCCCAGTCCAGGGGGCTGTGCTCAAATAGGTAGTTTATCTGATGCAGGACATCAGGCAGTGGTTTTGTGAGACATTTGGACCTGACCATTAGGACCTGACCATTAGGTCATCAATTGCATCTCCTTTGGTAACTTACAGCAGGAGCAACCTGCTGACAGAGACAGGATAGTGTTTCTTGAAGAGGATAGTGTCTCTTTGTCCACGTGATCTGGCAGTGACATTTTGTGTTGCCTGTGGGGACTGCAGATGCCAGAGTGCCCGTCTGAGATGAGGGCTTGTGCCTGCGGGCTCAGCTGGGTGGTCAGGCCCATGTGCTCTCCATGGGGTAGGGCTGGAAGGAGGAAGGTGGTAGGTTTCTTTCATCAAGTGAGTGTGGGCAGAGAGGGGAGTGCAGGGCAGCCCCTGACAGACACTGTCAGAAGGATGGTGTGAGCAGTTGCTGCTCTCCAACTGTTGGCACTCCCTGCTTTTGCTTTTGGGCATATCTATTATGTTTTTTCTTTAAAACTTCACAGTAGTGTTCCCTATTATGTGTGCTGTTTGTAGTTATTAAACATAATTGTTTTGAGATAACTCTCTGCAATATGTTACATACATAATTAGGTATAATTAACTTCAATTAACCATATTAAGCTTTGCAACACTTCTGCCGTATTTTGAAGCTGGCTTATGACTAAGAAATCCACATTTGCAGGTTCAGGTTATACAAACTCATCCATATTCCAGGTGTTCACTTTTCCCTTTCAGTACTATGCCTTTGAATTCAATAATTTGTTGTTCAGTTGTCTGCATAATTAACTTGCAGCTTACTCCTCTTAGTGCAGGATCCTCATAGTGCTTCATTGGTGCTTTTCACATGATGCTTCTGGGAGCTGTTGGTCATGACAGCATCTTAGTGCCTATTTTACAACTCCTTACCTTGCCAAAGCTGGTTAGATGAGTATGTGCTATGTTTGACAAAGGCCCAAGTGCCACACATGGTGAATAAGCCTTCACCTTTCTGATTTAACCACTGAGCCAAAGTTTTGGCTTTTATTGTTTTTGAAGTCTGCTTCTGCCTATTTTTTCCTTTTAATATTAATTTTGTTGCCTTTGTTGCTCTTGCTGGGAAGTCCTTTGAAGTGTCATGCATTAAGAAGTTTATAAAGAACAGTTAATTGATTGAAAGACAAATACAGCCTGGCAATAAGAGCAAGATGCAGTTTATGTGTGAGGAGCATACTGTGCCATCTAATGGCACTCTTTGGTGCCCAGCATCCTGCACCTCCCATGAAGTAAAACTGGCATCTTCCATTGTAGCTCAGCCCATCATTTGATGATGGCTCTCAGTGCCTTAGATGCTGGCTGACACATTTCTTAGCATTTTGCCTCCTAAAGAGCTGCTGGAAACAGTGAGACTGCTAGTGTATCTTGCAAGGTCTGCCCTGTGTCCTGTTGATGGAAAACAGGGAGTGCACACACAGTAGATGCCAGAAATGCTGACATTGGCAGAAGGAGGTCTCTCCGTTGGCAACCATGCAAAACTGTTTCTTGGCTTCCATGAAACAGTTCATCATTACCCCATTTTTTAAAGATGTGTGGCTATTAATTTGCCTCAGGTTATAATCAAGCTGTCACTTATTTTAATGGACCTTTTATCAGGCAGGCCTGAGGGTTTTTTTGTGGTTTCCTTTACAGTGTTAATTAACTTAGCATGCAGATTTAGCTATGAAACTCAGAGATTTCGTTTAGTTTTTATAATTTAATTGTGGAAACATGGCAGTAAATGCAGATGAGAAGATATGTGCAATTAATATTGACCCAGGACAACTCAAATGTCAGACACTTGTCTCTGAAGACTCACCAGGAAATCCAATGTGTTAAATATTGATTTTGTGGCGTGGGGTTTTCAAACAACCTTGGTTCTGGCCTACTCTTCTTGAAGCTGTATCCTTTCTAAAGGCAGAGCTGTGTGAAACCTTGCTGTCTGCAAGTGCAGTGCCAACACAGAAAGCCAGAAAATCCTGTCACTTGGCAGTGTTAGTAGCAGTGTTACCTCCTGCAACTTTTAATCAAAAATGCTGAACTACAAACAGAATTAACCTCTGTGCGGGTGTGGATATGTGTGTGAGGGCAGTTAGGAGATTGTTTTGTTTTCATAGATTTTAAAGGTATTTAATTTAGAGTTGTTGATAAACAGCTCATGGAAAATTTGGAGAGTGAAATGATTTTATCACAGTGTTTGGCCAACCTTTGCTCCTCTGAAAGGGCCCATGCAATGGTGGGAAGGGGGGGTCAGTTTCCATGCTGACCTTATCCTTGCCATGGCTTGGAGTCTGAAAGGTAGGCTGACTGCCAGAAGATGTGTTGATACTAGTCTGTTGAAATATCCCTCTGGAGAAATGGCTCAAAGAGGCACTGGGATTTGTACTTTAAGTTGCAGGACATATGCAAAAATTGCCATATTGAAGAAATGAATAACCTGTTGTCACATCTACTGGCAAGATTAGTAGTCACTGGTTCGAGGTAAAACTTTCAGTCTGTCTGGATACTTTCCTGGGGAACATTGTGGCTTGCCAACATATATAAATGATGTTATTAAAATTGTCCAATAACAGACTGACAAGCATCAGCTATAGGTCATTCAGGTGGAGCTGTTCCTGCTTTTTTTTTCCTGCTGAAGAAGTGAGGTGTTTCTTCAGCCTGCTTTTCTGAGAGGCTGACACACTTCTGTACTTTTTGGTTCCATTTGATATTTCTACAAATGAAAAGTCTCCGTGCTGCTATGAGCCTGATGTAGATGAAAGACAAATTCTCCAGACCATGGGCATCCTCAGGCCTCTGGGATGTCCCATCACCTAGGAACCTTCAAAAGGTGTTTATCATAGCACCCTCTGGGAACAGTGAGGGAGGGCACGAGATTTTGCCTCTGCTGCAACACTAAAATGTGAATTTAAAAAATATTAATCCTCCCTACCCATTCACTTCATCTGCTATACAACTCAGCCTTGGAGGGCAGGGCACTGAATGGCAGCAAAAAGTCCATACCTGAGCAATTGTTAGACATCAGAACTTGGGTCCCACAAGGTACACTGCATTTTCCCCATCTTATATGGGTTTTCAGAAAAGATGGGAAAAAATGCAATTCCTTCCCTCCCCACTCTCAGCCACATTTTTTAAGGCAACCTGCAAGCAACAAAATTTGGAGCAGAGTGATGGCTGAGCCTGCAGCTTATTACAACTTTCAGTGTGTTTCTCTCTACATGAAGAGTTGAAAAGCTAGGCTGGGACAAATAGCTCCTAACTGCTGCTCCAGGTTCTCCTTGAAAAGTACCATTTGGTCTACGGAGGGAAAAGTTGTATGGACAACTGTCTTTAAGCACTGGCCCCAGACTCCTGTTTATTGTACTAAGAAGAAAATACGCAGTTGCCTAAGATAATTTTAATGGCATGCTTTGCAGCACATGTGCAGAAAGTAGCTGCTTCACCTGCTTCAGGGCATCTGACAGTGTTGACTTATGTGTGGTGACTCAGAGGGCTTTCCCTTGATGGCACATAAAAGTTCACTTGCAGAACATCAGCTTACGTAAAAGTTTGAGCTATTTTTGTTCAAGTGCATTGCCATACATTTTTAGACTTGCTAAACTTCATGCACACTCTGTTTGCCAAATCCAGCACTTTGCTACTTCCAGTGAGAGAGTTTCAAAATCCCTGTGAAGCTTTTAGGGACTGCAGTCGTGCAGAATGCTCTGTGAACACAGCCATATTGCTCGTGCATCCAGATCTCGGGGGCCAAGCCGCTGATTTGTGCATAGTGTAATTCCCACTTTCTAAAAGTTACAGACAATACTAAAAATATCTAATGCATGAACTAAAGTTCAGATTTAGAGTATATTGAAATATACAAGGTTGGATCCTTGTAAATTTCAGCTGTTAAAACCTTCATGATGAGGGAGTGTTTTCAGTCTTTCCCACTGTACAGAGCTAAAACTATACATATCTTTGCCTTATCTTCTTTGTTCTCCACTTCATTCCATGCTCCATTTCACTGTACTTTGGTTCCAGGGTCTATTTGGTCAGTTGCTCAGAGTCACCTCTGTGTCTTTTTCAGTGAAAACTTCCAAACCTGATTCAGTCTCCCTGAACCCATCTGCCAGGCCTCTGGACATACTTATTTCAATAGGTCTGCTGGATACATGAAACTTTCCCTTTCCCTTTCCCTTTCCCTTTCCTCTTCCCCTTCCCTTCCTCTTCCCCTTCCCAAATTCTGATTACAGGAACCATCCTTCTATGTTGGGAAGGAGTTTTGCCTATGCTTGTATTTTTTCTATGCCTTATGTCCCTTGGAATTAAAATGGAAATGCCTGCATGGTTTGGATTT